>MU908108.1:0-10410 GCA_036418205.1 Ostertagia ostertagi | reverse complement strand
ATTCTTGCCCACAAAAATGAAAGCAGGACCGCGAACTGGTCCAGCAGTGGAGAGGGGACATCCGCGATTAGTGGGTGGGTAGCACTGCACTAGAAGGATTGATCGCAGCTATACAAGTAATATGTAAAGAAGGGAAATAGCCTATCAAGGAGTGAATTTGAGCTCTTGAAAAGCAAACTTGGTACCTTTGTAGAAGTGGGGTGCGCCAGTTGTGGGCTAGCAGGGCCTTACCTATCCCTTTGCCCGTCACCCCAGCTAGCCCTTCGCCATCGCACTCTGGCGGTTTTAACGTAGAGGCAGAGCAGAGCCACGCTGATGACGCCAGCACTAATGTGAGCGGAAATCAACGGGTTAGCAAGGATTTCATTTTGCGGGTTTTTTAGGGCTTTTCCCTTGATTTTTCTTCACTGCCGCACCTTTTAGCATCCTATCAGGATTTCATCCCAGAGACCAATCAATCGTGTTACCTGCCTTTAACACTTTGTGCATCAACAGTCCTTCCCAACAGAAGCACCTCGCACCCCTTGCTGAATCTCCAGCTCAAGCCAGTCATGGTGTTCACTTCACCAAACGGATGACTGTTACCTTATGCGGAAGTGGTGTGATGGCTTCCTCGGTCCGGGTACCAAATCCTGAGCCGTCTAAGCCAATCGAGCCTACCATCCCTCCGGGACCGGTTGAATTGGCAGCAGACGTGTCCGGGAGGACAGAAACACTGACTTGTACATTGGGTAGCATTGTATGGGACAAATCGCATTCATAATACCATACGATTCTGAGTGGAAATAAAATGCGTCGTGCTTCCAGAAAGGGGTAATCAAGAGCCAAATGCTTCGTCCTTTATCATTCTATCACATTAGAAAGAAAAATGGAACGATCGAGCAGAAAGATGCAATTAAATGGACTGTTGTTCTTGAAGTGATTGCTTCCCCGAAAAGCCGTCTCGGGCGTTGCAACGCTGCAATTAGCTTCTGGAGTGCATTCAAAGAGAGGCAACAAGAAGTCCGTTCCAAGAATCAAGTCAATATCTCACCAACGTTCACGTAAGGCTTTAGAGAACACGTATTCAATCTATGCTAACGCAAACATTATTCGATGAGCCTCAGTGAAGCTGCTCCCGCGTGTTGGGTCATCAGGTCCTGCAGCCACTGTACAGCTCTTTTTTATGCGTATAGGTTGTCTATGGCGATAGCAGCCCTACTGAAACAACGTACCGCGCACGAGGAGCCGTTTATAGCCTACATGAGCTTTCCTCAGTGGTCCTGCCGGGGATGGCTGGAGTACAGACGATTAGAGAACGGCGCCTACCGCAGCTTCTAACGGTGTCCGACGGGAGACACGTGAGCCAGGGGAATGAAGACAATTCAGGTGGTGAGTGGGGTGCCTGAGCCACATTTTCGGTGCTAACTTAGTTGGGGGGGGGGTGGGGGGTAACGTCGTGCGGGCGGCGCGCTTTGTTCTGCCCTGGTCTATATATATATATATCTCGTAAATTCCCAGTTTCATCATGTCAAGTGACTGCCCTCACCCCCCCTAGACTGCCTACAGTCCCCCTGGCTCACGGATTTCCTGAAGTGCGCAAAGATGCCAGGCGAGCAAAGCGCCGCGCCGCCGCGTGGTCCCTCCCCACTAAGTTAGCACCACATTTTCATGTAGTAAAAGTTTGAACGTAAAGGATAAAAAGGATAAAGCATTTGCCGTTGATCAATCCCTTTTTGGGATGCGGCACGCATTCCACCTATACATGCTATACAATGACTTGCGGGGGCCAGCCGATGTACAAGTCAGTGTTTTTATCCTCCCAGACAAGTCTGGTACCAATTAACCGACCCCGGAGGGATGGAAGGCTTGGTTGGCCCGGGCGACTCACGACCCAGGATTTGATCCCCGGACCGCTCGCGTGGTGAGCGTGCCACTTGTCACTACACCACTTCCGCCCAAAGTTTGAACGTACGAGCGCAAACCACTATTCGGGCGAGAGTTCGCAGACAAGAGCAGCACATTGACTTATTCGAGTTCAATGGCCCATAGACGCACGCACGATGACGTTGTCACTGCCGACCGTGGTGCCTATGTATGCCGGCGCGGGCGAGACCTGCTTTACCAGAAAACCCGCCGTATCGTGCCCGCCTTCGAAACATGTTTTACACGACGTATGGGGGACATGCACGAAACACAGAATTATTTTTTATTTTTCGAGCCTCCCTCTGAAGGCGAGAAAAAGGGTTATAAAAGCGCCACACCTTTTTGGCATCTGTTTGGGGCAAAAACCCTACTCTTAAGGGTTACTGACGATCCTGACAGTGGGTTACTGATGGTCATGATAGTAATTTGGCATCCATTGGTAGCCGCGGGTAAAATTTTGGAACATCACGCAAGCGTCATTTGGGAATGCAAAACTTTGTCACCAAGCGATATCGAGCCATGTACCAACATTCCATCCCCTTTTTGTCCTTCAGAGGGTCACTCTATAAAAATGGTACGTGTTCGCATGTCCCTTGCACGTTACCCAACTGCTTGACGAAATATCGTATTGAAAAAGCTCAACTTGACCTGAAAGGCTTCTGGTGGAACTTTTATGGCAATTCGGAGCTGTCTCTCATGTTCTGACCCGCAACCCTACACAAATGTATCCTGTTGCTCAAGTCAACTACTGAAGAGGGTGGGGTGTCTGGTTAGGTTTATGGGACCAAATTCGTGGCCCGTGCAAGTCGTAAAGTACTTCTCCTAACATTGCTCCGCTTCCTCTTAGAAATATTATGGAATATTTCCAGTGCATACAGGACAGACGTTAAATCGTTACAGCGCTGCAATTATGGCCAATCACTTCCCCGATAGATAGCTGCGTAATCCGCACTTTTTAATGCTTTTCTCTGCATGGAGCAAGCAGAGCACCAATTAACACTTCTTGAGGTCCGCAGAATCTGTCGGTCTAGCACCTTGTGGTTAGGTTCAATCATGCACGAGCAACTATTCGATGTCACCATATCTTAGGAAAAAACAAATTCTGCTGCTAACGGAACCTCTAGGTCGAAAGCTATATTAATGATTCATGTGCAAGGATTTCTACGATTTTGAAAGATGTGGTAAAGAATACATGGCGGCAACGTAAAGTGAAATTGAAGCTGTGGCTAGCTGAAGCAAGATTCATTGCAAGATTTCTAACGAATTATGAAGATGTGTAGATACATGGCGCAACCAACGCTGAATGGAAGCTGTAGCTAGCTGTGGTGTGTTGCGTCAGTTCTCATTACTTATTTTTCATGTAGGACTTTTTTAGACGTTTAATAGTACTATTTGAAGTTGTGTGAGTTCACTGAAGCGTTCCTAAGTCCCAGTTCGGCGTTTTTTGTGAGCATTCCATTGATTTTCTTTTCACTTGACTGGTACACTTGACAAGTTTGTCGAAGTGCAAATGTTTTTTCAATGGGGGAAAATGCACCTTGATAGTATATGGAACGAAGGCGAGAAGGTGCTGCAGTCTGCAGCAGCTCAACAATCAGTCCAGCCTGCCCCAATCGATATTCGTGGGCGGTCTATGTGTGAGTACTGTTTTATCAGCCAGAGTGAGAGCCAAGCGGCTGAAGTCCATTTACCTCTGGAGAGCAACAGTATTAACTAGATCTCTACAACCTGCCGGCAGGGAAAAAAGCTGATATACTTCCTGAGAAGCTCACATACATTTCATAAGAGGCTCGCAAATAGTACTATGCAGGCAACGCGAAAATAACGTTAGCTAATTCACAGAACACGGCTAATAAGTGAGCATTGAAGATAAGAGTTCTGTGAACTGGGTGGTATAGAAGGATATGGGGGGGGGGGAGGAGGAGTGGTCTTCAAAAGTTGTAAATGCTTAGGAATGAGGGAAAAAATAAACGCATAAAATACTGCTCCCCACTTCGAAAGAAACTGTAACACGTTTGACAACAGCACCGACAGTCTTCGTTTTTCTGAGCCCTTGGGACTGCTCAATTTTGCTAGCATGGTAGGACCCCAGAAAAAAAAAACAGGTTTGGAAAATCTGATAGTATTACGGCACTGTCCATACCGTCGTTCTGGCCATGCCTATCCATAATAAGCGTAAGTACGATTTGCGCGATAAGAACCAAAAAAACCTGGAAAAACTGTAGGCGAACAAAAAAATGAATCGCAGGTTTGGGGGTGTGGTTCGATGCTGCACCACGTCGTCACACGTGAAGTGTGGGCCGTGTCATGTGGTCATTGTGTTAAAGGAATTCTTCGCGGAAAACTCCGCATTCCTTTTTTCACATAATAATGACTGACTGAGATAGTATGCATGTTTTCACGTGAAGAACCAATTCCTTTAGAAACATGTAATATACAGGGGTGGCCAAAAAAAGAGACACTTGCCCATGGCGCACATCATCGAACTTTTCGTCGCACAGGGAGCCGATGTTAATGAAAGTTTTATGGCGTTATATTCCTTAGTTGTTCCTCCGTAAACAGAAGCAAGCACTCCTTCACTGCCCCTGCCGTCTCCAGAATATGACGTCATCTGCCGTCACCGTCGAGCTCAACGAGGCTTACCGAAATCGCTCCGACCTGAAGCTGCTACACAATTTCCTCAGTGAATTAATTGTTGAATAGCTTCCCAGAGACATTAGCTGTGAATGTGCAAAACCGCTTTTGACCTGCGTTTCAGAGACGTCGTAATCGTCTATGGTATCTCAACGACCTCGTTGATCGTACCGCGCACAATGCTTCCGTGGGAAAATCTTCTGATGTCGTCGGTGTAGAAGGCTGTTGTGTAGCTTGTTGATAGATTATAACGTGCTCTTCAATATTCAGTTGGGGTCATTTGGTTTGGTTTCGCGACGCGTAAATAATTCCGTTTTGAATGTTGAGTGAAGTGTCTCTTTTTTTTTTGGCCACCCCTGTACATGTGCATGGCAAAGACAACACTACATACTGATGCGGAGAGATTAGACAACAAGGAGACGTGGGAGAGCACAGAGATGACAAGAAGGCAGATAGCAGCGATCTGTGTCTATTTTAGAGAGAGTTCCGTTTCGTAGACATTCCAAACCTACGAAGCCAGCCTCTAGCGTCTTCCCCACTTGTTTTCACAACGTGAGCTGCATGGTTTTGCTGTCCTTCAGCAAGTAGTTCATCCTAATCAGTAAGGGTTGCCTCAGACAGCTGCTCGTGCTATTTGAAAATGCTTGGCTAAACAGAAATACGCATGCGGCCAGCGATGGCGAATTGTCACCCTAATCCTTTCTTGTCATAGCGAAGAACAAACAATTGGAAACTTTTTCCTCAACGAGTAATGAAAGCAATGGAGATCAAAGGATGAACAGAGAAGGACAACAACATTGACCATTGAACACTTATTATCAGAATTAACCAGGGTTTTAGCATTAGTAGATAAACAGGATGATTTCAAAGCCCAAATGCTGCTCACCTTTTGAATGTGTTGGATCAAAAGATCTATCTAGACTGACTGCGCGCTGTCGAAGAAAGTTCACGAGTGGTCTTTCTACCAACAAAGCCACCCTGCAAAGAAAGGGCGAAACGAGAACGCCGCCCAATTGACTATTATCCCTAATAGGAACATTTGTTGAGCTCAATAACCTATTCACCTCCATACTTATGCACTCGTTGACGTGCTTATGGCTTCTCCTGTACTTTCGAGAAACTTCTGGTATATGTTATCTATGTATGTCTCCGAGAGGATGTTGCTATTTTCAAGCGAAGAATTGAATAGGGAACTGAGCTGTGAAGAATACCAGAAGGTTCCAAAAGGTTCTAGATGAGCCGTTCTTTTTGTAATTGGTTTCTGTGGGACTGGATGAGATCACTATAACAACAGCTGGCGTTTGAACGAGTTGTCGCGAGCTGTCAACATTCTGTGTAGAAATTGACAGATTTGGCCCTTTCAGGCGTTATGAAAACGTTATTCGATGTTAAAATTTCCAATAACTTCCTCAATTTGCAGCTACAGGCTTAATTTTGGAACTTTGCTTAATTTTGGAACTGGCTTAATTTGGCTTGAGCTTAATTTTAGAACTTTCGGATTCGGAAAGAGGATTTCGATTGGAGGGCGTAATTTATGTTGTTTGGATTCCATGCATTATAACCGCAGGGGTTGTTCTACACAAATCGGGCAACGTGGCAGCAGTGTGTTGTGGCGAAACAGGCGTTCATCACGTGCGCTGTCAAGAGATTGAATGCCTGAGTCTATGCGTCGTCGGTTCCCCAAGCCTGCCATTCCTTCGGAGGTCGGTTGATGTGGTGACTGACTTCTGGGAGGATAAAAAACACTGACTTGAACATCGGCTGGCCCCCGCAAGTCATTGTATAGGCCACATCGCATTCAAATGCCACTGCGAATGTACAAATGGAAGTAGAATGCGTGCCGCATCCCAAAAAGGGATTGATCAACGGCAAATGCTTTATCCTTTATCCTTTTCTAGAAAAAATTGTATAAGCTAACAGCATATTTGGGAAGGGTTTAGCGTTGCAGAAAATTACAAAAAAATGTGGCAGTTTGGTCATGTAAAGGGCTATTGGAATTTTGTACAGCAATGCTTGATGTCATGTAGAATCAGGTTTGTGAAGCATCAGCTGCAGAAACATGTGGAGTCGCATTACACAGACACAATCCGTAAGCTTGAATGCTTCTCACACCTCATTACCTGTTGTGTGAAAATCGAACACACGACATAACAATACATAAATCGCTACACGCTATTTTTGGGAGCAGCTTTTGTTTTCTCTCATAATTGCGCCATTCGCATCATTTCGGGTTCCGCATCATAAAAACAACCAGGTTTATTCCGAAAGTGAAAGGTGGAGGAGACGTCACTTCAGGAGCCAAGAATTGTGCGTGACAATTATGTGTCCTGGTGGCTTAACACTGCTGTCCATAAGAACGTTCAAAACTTTATTTCTTTTATTTATTTATTTATTTATTTGCATGTACAAAAGTACATGGACAAACACAACAAAACTGTGCCAAGACGTAACAACACAACTAGAAAAAACATCATAAGAAAATGAAGTAGAACAACAAAATTTTCTATTTGTTCGTTGTCCATCCTCTAAAAATCCGACCCCAGAGGAAGTCAAACTGGGTCCGCAAACTTGGACTGTAAGCAAGCCACACATTCATCGTCTAAAAGGAGCCGATTGGTGACCTCAAGAAGAAATGTTCAACGGTCTCGAAGAAGTGGATTGTTGTATTGGCTCATGGGCTGGACTCCATTCCTTGAGACGATAGAACTGATATGATTTTGACCACACGGAACCACGGCATCCATGAAGATCTCTCCTTGGTAGGCCTTCTTACTGTTTTATACGCTTTTAAAGAACATACGGAAGCCTGTCTGTAGCACTGATACAGCTCCAAATCGTAAGATTTTCACGGAACCAAATTTTTTCAGGGCATGTTGCAATTACGAATATTCCTGAGGCTTGTGTCGATATTCTCGGTCGCCTGATGTTACTAGGAAATGGTTACCATGAGAACTTTATTATAACTAATATAGTTAAGTGCATTTATAAAAATAAGTTTATATGTTACAAATTTTCAATTGCTAATAATTATAAAAATATTAGTAAGTTAGTGGAAGGAATACTTCGTCACTAAAGTGCTATCTAATTGTTAGTGGAACAATTACAAACACCCACCTTTTACACTTTATAGTTTTACATTTTTAATCAACTTAATTTTTCATTCATTTAGTCAATATACAATTCATTTCATTGCATGCTCCTCTGCATGAAAGTACGTTACATCAAGGTTTATTCGTCTTTCCCCTGTGTCTTTATTTCGCCAATCCCAACTCACTGATGAGCTCCGGGGATTGACGAAATAATAAGGTTCGTCTGAGGAAGGAGCGAAACGAACCGTATCTATTATTTTGTTTATAATGGTTTTTCTTTCTTAATTGGACAGCGCTGGTGTACACCGAAATTCGAGGGCAACCCGTTTTCGGTGTAACACCAGTTCCGTCATACGGGTTTATATTTTTATTTTTATAGTTTTATTTAATCTTCTCATTCATATCTATTCTACTCTCTCGATGAGGCAGTAGCCTCTTGCACCAGTGGTGATTATTTGGACCTTTGGTCCTTTGCGTCGATTGACGTTCTTTTGCGCCGATGGCGATTCTGCGTCCACTGACGTTCTTTTCTGCGCCCACAGGCGTTTCTATCACTCATATGTCATCTCCTTCCTTCTCTACTCATAACATTTTGTAATAATAGTATTCAACAGTCTTATATCGCCATTTGAAGCTATTATTCATATTCTTGCTGCATATCTAATTATAGTATAGTGCAACCCAATACATTTCATTTGGTATCCCCGCGCGTTTTTTCATTTACTTTTCTTTCTTTTTCATTTTTCATTATAACATAATCCCTAACACTCATTTACACAACAAGTTACATATACGCAAAGGAGGGCCATACCTCCTATTAAAAATAGGGATTGGCGCTGATGGGGTTATACAAGTCAAAAATGGCGAGGGGGGTCAATTTTTGGCGCCTCCAGCGCTAGTCTATATGCAGGGAGAGCCATCCCCTGGGCAGCAGCCCTGCCAAACCTTCGGGAAGACACCCCTCTGCACACGTGTTTGGCCGCGCGTGCGCTTAGATCTAGGTCAAAAAACGCTCAAAACTCAGCTTATTATTTCACAAAAACAAACTTTAGTAAGGTAAGGGACGGGGTTCGGCCATTACGTACTCAACGATTTCGGAAATAACAATAAGGGTTGCAAGTGTAACAAAAAATGTAGAACATGCAGCATCACCAATATTGACAATTACATCGTATCGCATGTTACAGGATTGCACATCAATACGTATAAAGAAGCAGATGCAAACTGTAGCACAAAAAATGTTATATACTGTTTAACATGCAACGGCTGTGGAATACAATATGTTGGGATGACAATAAGAAAACTTAAAGAAAGAATAGGGGAACACATAACTAATATTTCTACACATAAAGTACACACACCCCTATACAATCATTTTTATAAATGTGATAAAGGAGTTACTGTAACCATACTTGACTGTATGAAACCTAATGATAAAACCAGTTTACTTGAGAAGGAACTGTTCTGGATTAAACTCTTAATGACACCATATCCGTTTGGTTTGAACGATAACATCAAAGGCTATGGAAACATTACAAACGTAGACAATCCTCTTCTATATAAGGGAAACCATCCCTTCTTCTCACTTAAAATTACAAAAGAAAGAAATAACAGAGGAACAAGACACAAAAGAAAGAACAAAGGGATAACTTTCCAAAGAGCTTTGGAAGAAATCACCAATAGTAATGGAGAGTTCAAGCCTGTACAATACTACAGGTTACTCAAAAGTCTACGAAGAAAAGAAGTCAACAAGATAGTAAATCTATCCAAGTCAGTAGACTTTCTCGAAACAGTTAATAACAAAACAAGATACCTCATATTCTGCCTACTGGCTCATTTTCATTTTGACACAGTTAATGTCAAAGCGTCAAAAAAGAACTTCCACAATATAGAAGTTAGCTTCAAAAGCAGGATTTTCAACGAAATACCCTTCAACAGAATATTCAACTCACACACCGTCAAAGATATATTGCTTAAGAATAGAAGTAATACAATCGAATACACACCCATCAGAATCGTATATAAGTACAATAATCCAGTAGCAAGTAGAATATGCAATTATAACAGAGTGTTGAAAGATCTTACCAACGAAGAATTAGAAGACATAATCAATCGAAACTGTGCTTGTATAGAGGACACAGTACAAGAATATGTAAATGATAAGCATGGACACATCGTAACAGGAGATCTGAACATAATAAAAGAAGAGAAGCTTAAAAGAATCATGAGTAAAGGAACCAAATATAGATTGGACAATGGCATAACCAGACCAGAAGTCAAGCAAGTATATGAAGACACAGTTAACAAAGCTATTTCTTATTTCAAAAGCAAGTATAAGGCTAACACGCAACAAGTAGATCTTCTGCAACAATATCTACACACATGTTACCATGATAAAATAAAACCACTATTAAAAAGTGAAAACATTCGAAATAAAGGGGAACACATACCGTACGAGTTAATAAAACGCTATCAAAACAGTTACGTCTTTTGTCCCCTTGATAAAGCTAGCAATAATTATGGAATAATTTGCAAAGAAATACTACTTGCTCACTATAATGAAGGAAATGGGCATCACATATGATATTAACAACCACATCTATATTAATGAAAACACTAACAATACCTATGAACCAGTACAATGCGATAACAAGTATTCGTTGATACTGAAACACAAGTTCCTCTGTGTTAGAAATAATATTAATACATTTGCAGATGCGGATCTGCCTATTATATATGCGCTACCTAAACTACATAAAAATCCTATAAAGTTTAGATTATA
>MU908100.1:0-16494 GCA_036418205.1 Ostertagia ostertagi | reverse complement strand
CTTCATGCGTGAAACTTTGTGTGCTATTTCCAGTGATCACAACTGACATATTCATGTTAGGAAAGAGTGCAAGAATTTTCCGCGCAAGATTCCTTTAAGTGATGGAGGGGCGAAAATGGAGTAGTGTCAAAGGGCGTCGCTCACCACGCGCACTATCCGGAGCTCAATTCCTGCCTGGGTCGTACGCCAAGGAGACCCACCGAGCCTTCGCTTCTTCAGTTGACTAATTGGTGCCAGACTTGTTGGGTTTGTATGAGCATTGAGTTGTGCACTGGCTGGCTGTACGAGTCGATGTATGAGCCCAATTGCTTCCAAATGCCACCACGATTCTGAAGGGAGGTAGTATACGTGGCCCATCTCACAAATGGGCTGATCAATATCGAAATTTTATCTTTTCATAGCAATGGGATGTGCGAATTGTACAGCGATGCCGAAATGCATTGCAAATTTCTTTATGCAGTTTGAGGCATGTCCTGTTTACTAACAACGGCTAACATCCATACTTCATGCAAGCCAGATGGCCTTCGTTACGACAGGAAATTTAGGCTGCATTCCAAACCTGCGACCTCTAAAACATTTAGAGCCAACGAATTCTCTGATTCCAAGACACTAACCATAAGAGAAAGCCTTGAGGTCATTTTGGCTATGTTCAACTTTCAGAATTGGCCTCACAAGGAAAGGATCCCACCTCGACATGGCCTTTCAGGATGGGATGCATATTTCTGTACCAATCTTGGGACGCTGAATTCGAATCTGCCCTCCAAATCTGCTAAACGATTCTCTGAACGAAGTTGTGAAATCGTTAATCGGCGGAGAGGAGAAATTGTGAAATCGTTAATCGGCTTTATCCTTCGGCTCCTAAACTTTTGCAAAACGGTTCTAGACCTCTTTTTGACTAGTAGCACGCCTTTTCGACCGCGAACACGTGCTGAAAACAGGGTTTTGAGCATAAATTTCATTTCAACCACCAATGCTCGAGGAATGACCAGAAGAGGATTGTACGCAACCTCCATTGCTCGATTTCACAGCATTTCGACACATTGCTCATTATGTGAACTTTCGGTTAAGCACTCGCGACCAGGGTCAACCCTATCGTTGTTACTCTTTGGAAATTTTTTACGACCCCCCCCCCTTCATGGGTGATTTGATACGACCCCCCTTGTATGTGACACTTGTGTAGAGACAGTGTTTACCATCAATATTTTTTCTACGTAAGTCATCAAAGATGAAACTTTAGCAAAATCCACGACAGATATTCATCGCTGCTTCCAAACACGAAAAAATGAGATGCATTCAAAGATATCCGTGTACTCCAAAGGGTTACCAAACTAGGAGATGAAATAAACTGAACCAGTGACCGGAATATTGACAAATATTACCTGATAAAAACTTATGAGAAGTCAGAAAAAATTATCGCTCCAATTGAAATACTGAAATCCTTCACGTTCTTCAATTGCAACACAATTTTTACACCCCTCTTTCTAAGGCTATAACTTCCTTCATATTCGAGCTTCTGCGCCGAAGTGATTTGATTTGGAAAATTCAAATTATTCTCTCTCCAACCATGGGTAAAAATTCTTCGAAAGTTAATTTAATAAAAATTTAGTACGTTGTTACTTTTTTCTGTGCAAACACGGATTCAAGCTTTCTAAGGAGCACTCAAGCGTTCCTGAAAGATCAGCAGTTCAAAAATTAGTCCCGTTGTTACTTTTTTGGGGGTTTGCGTTACTATTTTTTTGGAACCGCGACTTTTTTACCTTCAAACGATCATAACTTCCTTCAAAGTCATTCATTTGGGAAGCTGAACACGGTATAAACTACAGGATTTCAAGCTTTCTAACGAGCACCCAAGCGTTCCTGAAAAGTCAGCAGTTCAAAAATTAGTCCCGTTGTTACTTTTTTTGAGGGGTATTCTTCAAGCCATTTTCCCGAAAACGCGGGTTTTCTTAGGTTTCACTGCCCGTAACTTCTTGGAAGACCAATTTCATGTTTAACTTAGGATGTGCTAGAAAGCTTCGAGCATGCGCTTGCACTACATCCCTTGCCTTGGTGCGCGCCACGCCTCGGGCGCCCTTCTAATTCGCTGATTCATTTGAAAGCTCATTTAGAGGGAATCGTGGTTTATAGATGCTGTATCAGTCATCTTACGAAAACGTAACGTGCTGGCTATTATCCGATATTACCAAGAATCCCACTGTCGGCCACCGAGAGGGTACGACCCCCCTCCCTCCAAGCTCAACTGAGTACGACCCCCCCGTTGTTACTCGTAACAACGTAGGGTTGACCCTGCTCGCGACTCCATAATAAGACTTGTTTCATTGATCTATTTCCTATTTAAGGCACCTAGATTTAAGAATTTTCTTTCCTACTCATGGCACGCAGCAGGGTACCTTGAGACACACCCGGGCGAATTTGAGACACCTGTACAGTACTGTTTTTCATCTCAAATGGAAGAAGCTTGTGAAAGTGATGACTGCAGTGACCCTCTCTTCATTCGCTGCTCACACTGTGAAAAGTTTTTGCTTCAACCATTTTGTAATAGGATATCACATGTGTTCTTTAAACGTTTCTAAATGATTTTAGTAATACTCGCCTTGAATAAAGTCTTCAGGTCCTTCACATAAACGGAAGATGCTTGCGGTTCTCATTGAAACGGAATTTTCCGTAGAGACCCTGTTTTCAGCACGTGTTCGCGGTCGAAAAGGCGTGCTACTAGCCAAAAAGAGGTCTAGAACCGTTTGCAAAAGTTTAGGAGCCGAAAGGATAAAAGGCAAAACTTCCGCGCGCATCAAGGATCCGAACCCCTATCTCGTGTCCCCGAGCAGGGTCGGTCCTATCGTTGCTACTTTTCAAAAAGTTTTTACGACCCCCCTCCCTCATGAAATGTTTCATACGACCCCCTCTTTCAAAACAAACCCCAAAAAATTACCGTCGAGCGGAGGGAGGGGGTATATATACGCGCGCTGAAACGGCAAATTTTCTCCCGCGCCGCTCCCACTCATCACATGCAACTTCTTACAACCGAAGCAAGTACGACCCCCCCCTCTACAAACTCATCAAAATACGACCCCCCCCCGTTGCTACTTGTAGCAACATAGGGTTGACCCTGTCCTGGAGCCCACAAGCTACACCACCTGCGGGCCAACCGCCAGCACATCCAATAAGCGGCTTCCAGTGGCCGTCACAACGCACTTCCGTCCGCCGATAAACGATTTCGCAACTTTCGTTCAGAGAATCGTTCAGCAGATTTGGAGGGCAGATTCGAATTCAGCGTCCCAAGATTGGTAAGCAGAACATATGCATCCCATCCTGAAAGGCCATGTCGAGGTGGGATCCTTTCCTTGTCAGCGGCATTCGCAAAAAAAAAAGCCTGCGGTCTCCACATACTACAATCTCTCCAATAGCTGTGTATGCTTTGTCTTACTCCAATTCCATCGTTATTTTCGAAAGAAGAAAGTTGAATGAGTGATACCAGAAGATTAGTGAATAAGTGTTTGGAACTGGTCTTGCAAGAAAATTGAAATATTACAGTACAATGAATCGTAATTGTAAGCGTTGCGTATAAGCTGTGTTTTGGAGGGATGGTACGATTGCAATCAAGATGATTTGCCGTCCTGTGCCCAAATTTCTTGACGCTTAATCTCGCAGCACGGGCGAGTGATGTAGTGGCAATTGCAGGACACTTTGGTACGGCACGCGGGAGAATGGTTCAGACCCGGATTCGACTCTCTCAACTCAGGTCAACTCACAGCCCTCATGATGTGAAAAGGGGGGGGGGGGGGGTGGCACCAGCCTGTTGTCTTGAAGCTTCGCTCCAACGTATTATGCGGGTTTCGACTCGCCTTTTGTATCCGGTTCGCCGTCATCCATACGCATCTGTGCTTAATGCAATGACAGGAATCGTGTGAGTATCGCCTCCATTATGGTCGTGGTAGCAGGACGCCTCTCCTTCATCGACAGGTCCTTCTCTGGGAAATGGATGTTCTTAGAATTGTCGACAACAGTCGAGTGTAACAGCTTCTGATCCCGCGCGTAATCCCTTAGTGACTCGTAAGCGCACAAACCCGACGCAAGATCATCAACCTAGGGTTGAATGAGGTATCTCCACTCTTTCTCACATATCGACCTTCCTCAAAAGATTCCAAAGAGCCTTGTCGTGGAATCCTCGATGATGGTTCACACTCGTTAGAAATCCATCGATAGAATGAAACGAATTATTATAACAGATTCACGAATAATCCGTCTAAACCGGACGGCGGGGATCGTGTTTTCCCCCCTCTTAAAGGAATCTTGCGCGGAAAAATCATGATTCTATTTCAGCCATAAATCACTGGCTTGAGACTCATTATCCACGATAATAGTGAAAAGAACTGAAGTATTGCTTTCGTTTTGATTAGAAATTCGAAAACTCGAAAAGGCTGCTACGCGTTCGAATTGCCCACGGACGTCTTTCACGAATGCTGGCGACGGGGATGCTCAAACTTGGTTCTTGGAGTGCATTCACTAGAAGCTCTTTCTGGCCTTCTGCTTCGTTGCATTCACATCTTACACTTCTACTCCATCCTATTCCATCGATCGATTTGTCTCCACTCTCCGAAATCGCGCGCTTTAACCCGATTCTCTCATTGCGTCGCCTGGTACGTAGCCGGCCAAACGCCGTCTTCTTTCCATGCCTCGCCTGGCTCTGCCTCCTGGTCCTTCGATGGTCCATAACGTGTAGTTTTTGTACGTTTGTTTCTCTTCAGAAACCGAATCTTCATGCGTGAAACTTTGTGTGCTATTTCCAGTGATCACAACTGACATATTCATGTTAGGAAAGAGTGCAAGAATTTTCCGCGCAAGATTCCTTTAAGGTTGAGGGCAAAAGTGGTGCTAGTGGAAGTGGTAAATTTCCACGCGCACGGTCCGGAGATCGAATCCTAGGTCATGCTTCGTCTAGGCCAACCAAGCCATCGATCCCTCTGGGGTCGGGTAACTTGGTACAAACTCGTCTCGATAAAAACACCTGGCTTTGCATATCGCCAGTCTCAACCACGTCATTGTACAGGCATTTTCGCCAAAACAAGTGGGCGACAGTAGAATCGCGGCGCACTCCAAAAAGTTGCTGATCATTTAAAGAGCTTTAGTCGTTTTAATTCTTCCATTTTTTTTCCCTCAGCTTGCGCATATTCAGTCACACACTAATAGAGGAAAGAATTCGATGTCCACGTTTTTGTTCAATTCTTTGAGGCGCATCTAAAAGTTACACTTGTCATACATCATTTATATAATATAATTATATATAATTGTTGATTGTGATTGTCTTTTGTATTGTCACGATTTTTGACTTCCCTAGGCCATTACTGATGTTGTTTGCTTTCTTGTAATTATAGAATCACCACTCCTATTTGCCAACAGAGCCAAAAGATCAGGGACGGTAGTAAAGTGGCCTCAACTGCTAGTTACCATGTGACCATGAGCTCGTGGTAACTTGGTCATGGCTTCCATCCATGTCTCCCTAAAAGATGCGTAGAGCACCTCTGGAACCCCTCCGAAGATTCCCCGTCGGAATGGTCGAAGTGAGTTCGAACTTACTTGGAAGTTAGGGGATGATGACATCACGTGCTAGTAAGAGGATTAGCAGGGTGGTCATTTATAAACTAACAGCGATGGCGGCAGAGGAAAAGGAAATAGTGCGCGCGCGGTGGAGGGCGCAAACATGCTGCCACTTCATCTCTAAAAAGTCCTCCGGAGGACTTTTTAGAGATGGCCATCTCCAAACAGCCAGGCTGTGTGGGTCAACGCAGTAAGTTGAAAAGGGAAAGGGAAGCAACTTGCATTGATCCGTCAATGGTGTAGCGCCTGCGGTCCACGTTTGTGTTGAGCCGGCCACGGGATCGATACTACTAGATGAAAAAATAAGAAAAAACAAAATATTAGGTTGTCTCGAAAGTTCGTGCGTATTTTTTGGATCTCATGCCACAAGCTCCTTCAACAAATTCAAAATGTGTTCACGTAGGCTGTGGATAGGGCACACTGTGCAGTAGCTTATACCCGAATCCTGCCCACCATCGTCGCCTTCTTCGAGTTCAAAGTGGAAAGAGAAAAGAGCTATGTTTTTCGCGCTCTGACTTAAGCAGCTCTACTGAGCCACAAACCGATTGAAGCCTGAAGCGGCATCTGCATCGCGATACATCTCCTCGCCCTCACCAACAGTGAGGTATCAGAATAGCTGGATCTTCTCTGCCCAGGAGACTACAGCCGGTAGAAAAATCCACGTTCAGAGAGGCCATCATCAGTGTCGGATTTGGAGAATCTGTGCTCTCTCGTGGGAGTCACTCCACACGGGGCTACCTGCTTTGTGGCAACCACATCCTGGTGTTCCAGATGCACAATGCGTAGAGGTTCTCGCTCCTTCGTAGAATGGTTGAAGCCTCACCAAAGATTCCCTCATGAGTTGATCACTGATGACAGGAGTGCGGCACGAGTCCCGTCTACAATTTGTGTCCAGCTCCATCCGTACGCCCTGGTTGAACAAAGCTACTACTGCAGTTGAGAAGCTCAGGTTCCATGACAACCACACCTAGAATCTCCAGGGACTAGATCGGACAGAAGAGGGTGAAAAGTGAAGAAATTCACCACAAGGTCGTGCTCCACCTCTTTTGGAGCGTTATCGAGTAAGCCACTAGAGACATGTCAATCATTATAGATATGAATTCACTCAAGTGTAGGGAGATCAACGGCAGAGACTCACGGTGAAACCCCAACAAATGTCGTTAAAACTCGAAAAAGTGTGTACGCTCCACAACACCCGAGGCCACACATTTCGATAATGAAGCGATTCTGAATATCGAAGCCCAGCTGAAAAGGCCTACCACATTCATCGTGCAGCGGTAGTCATTCTCTTTCGAAAGACATCTGCCCTTTCTGCTCAGCCGCCTTCTTGACGACAAAAAATACGATTCCCATTAGCACCTCAAAATCGACCTCACTGCCTTTTCAGCTCATAACTGCCAGCCCTTTGAGAGTTAAGTTGCCAATCTTTGGTTGGATGTTGGTAACAAGTCACTGATAGTGGTGGTACATATAATGATGATAGGTTGCACACGTGCTTGGAATAGTGCAGGCTCAAAAATAAGTTCAAAATACGCACGAACTTCTGAGACAACCTAATATAGTACATGTCAAAATCTTTGCAACTTTTGTGGGTTATTGCCTTTCCTCTAGAATTCTTTCACCGTCAATAAGAAGGGCTCCATAGTGCAGTGGTAGCGATGCCGCTCATGGGACGATGCACCGAAGGTTCAAACCCGTGTGTGACGCGACTTTTGCAAGCAACGTGGTGGATGCTCACCACTTCGCCTATGGCAAACCGCCATTGGATCAATGGGGACGTTCCACGCTGCCGCTGGCAAGCTTGCTGGATCAGCACCGCTTGGAGACTAAGACTTGCAAGCAACATCCATTGCATACCTTTCATCAACATCTCTTCCAGTGTTGTGGTCGAGTGATCCCTGGTGCAGTGGCAAAAAACCAGCCTATGAGCCCTACCATCCAGGGCTCAATTCCGAGAGAGTTGCAAGTTTTGCAGGTCGGGTGGCGAGGCTCGCGGTTTCAACGAGGGTCATGTCCATGTTTCCACGTTCTCTACTCCTCGCCAATGGATGTAAATCACCACATTTGACTGCCAGTCTAGGGCACTTTACTACCGTCCCAGACCTGCTGAGTTTCCTTGTTGGCAGTCCCACAAAGCCTTTAGATGTTTATCTCTCGTAACCATTCCAAGCGGCAATGTATACTACTCCATTACGGCTCATTATGACGCTGAGTGTTCTATGAGTATCAGACTTCTTGCTTTTTGTTTATTTGTTTGCTTGTTGTCGCTGTTTAACAAATTAAGGCGCTTCAAGGTGAAGCCTTCTACGCTCGCTGGTTTGCTCCTTTCCCATGCGGCCAAAACACACGATGTCGTCAACATGTTAATATGTAATAAATTGTAATGAAGTATGTAAGCTTCATGCATACCATCCTGCATCTCTTTTCATGCATTTTGTTGGATTTCCCTGGAAGGTCACACTTGTCTCGAGGTCCCATGCATAATGTTGCGAAGTCAAAGACAGAACCATAGTATCACGCGGTTTGAGAGCTCCTTTCACCAGAAACTTGTCTTTTCCAAACTGATGCCTTTAGACGCCTTTATTTTTTTTTTTTTTTTTTGTTTTGTTTTTTTGCACTTGAAATTCGGATGAGTGTATGAAGTCCTCATATCATTTACTCGACGCGGATCCTTACTCGAAAGTCCGAACGAGGGACAAGGATCTCGTCAGGGACCTCACGCGGTCTTCCGAATGGTGAGTGCGGCTTATTGCCGGCTACAGAGTAGGACCTCAAGGCTGCTATCTCAAGATCGTTTCTGTTCCTACTTCGAGACCGGCTCACTTTCTGTTTCCTCCATCGTTTTAACCCCCTCTCTGTTTTTCTCTTTTTGCTTTTCTTACTTTTTTACTCATGGTCTGGTCGTTACGAATTTCTGACCCCTATTATTATGTGCGCACCTTTTCGGCGTAAAATAAATAAAAGTTAATGCTGAGCGCAAAAGCCATGAAGCTGTCCAATTAGTGAATCACTTGGGCAGTTTATCATTTTTTTTTTTCTTATATGAAGTGCTTGCTCATCTAAACATACACCTCTGTTATCTACAAACTATTGCCTATACATGGGAATTTAGTCGCTGTCTTTTCTCTAGAATTCCAGGAGCTATTGATCGAAGAAAGATCGGAAGTCGGGTTTGAGGTTCCATGTCACTTAGCGTAAACATGTTCGTCTTGAGAGTACCACAGTGCGTTGCAAAATCATATGACACTCCCCCCCCCCAAAAATATGAATATCTCGGCTTCTAGAAAAGCCGTCTATCGCAACTGGTAGAATCAGAACCGCCTCTATAAAAAACCTATACAAACAAGTAGCCAGATCATCCGAATAGTTTTCCGTATTTTTAGACAATTTTTTTAGTTTTGTAGTCGTTGCAAAATCATAGGACACCCCTCGGAAGTCCTTACAGTTGAATTTTTTTATCCATCCAGCAACGATGGTAGCACTTGTCCGGTGTATGGTAATTCTATTAGAGTTACGGTTTGAGTTGCTCCCTTTCCCTCCGCGAGTGAAAGCCAGACTTTTTTTTATACGCGCCTGATGGCTCTACCATGAGCATCGAAGCCATTTTTAGGAGCTCAAAGAAAACCATAGCTTGGTGCTCCAAATTCTCACTACGAATAGAAATAAGAGTGCACCAGGATAAATAGCAGAAGTTCTCTAAAAGGATTAGCTATAACCTCGAAGATTACATCAAACAAAATCACCATGTACGGTCAACCTGTGTCAGCTCTACGAAAGAAAGAGGATAGAAATGAAATCCTATAGCAAAATCACTGATATGGACAACTAGCGTAGGGTCCTGCGAAGCGTGCTGCCATGCTCGTTAGGCGTTCTGACTGAAACCAGAGAAGAGAAACTTCAGGTCTGGAACTCAGGATGAGGTTACGCATCACCACATCTTTTAGGAAACGATCACAATTTTGTTGAAGGAATAAGTCGAATCCTGGCCCATATTTCTTTACAAGTGAACAGCAGTCATCTGAACCATCAAAGTTAAACTGCTCATTACCGAAGAAGCGCGGTGAAAGGAACAAATTACTTATTATTTTGAATGAAAAATTGCTCAACAAAGCCCAGCTTCGGCCCAGTCTTTCGTTAGATTTCTCTTCTCTGGTTTCAATCAGAACGCCTAACGAGCATGGCAGCACGCTTCGCAGGACCCTACGCTAGTTGTCCATATCAGTGATTTTGCTATAGGATTTCATTTCTATCCTCTTTCTTTCGTAGAGCTGACACAGGTTGACCGTACATGGTGATTTTGTTCGATGTAATCTTCGAGGTTATAGCTAATCCTTTCAGAGAACTTCTGCTATTTATCCTGGTGCACTCTTATTTCTATTCGTAGTGAGAATTTGGAGCACCAAGCTATGGTTTTCTTTGAGCTCCTAAAAATGGCTTCGATGCTCATGGTAGAGCCATCAGGCGCGTATAAAAAGAAAGTCTGGCTTTCACTCGCGGAGGGAAAGGGAGCAACTCAAACCGTAACTCTAATAGAATTACCATACACCGGACAAGTGCTACCATCGTTGCTGGATGGATAAAAAAATTCAACTGTAAGGAGACTTCCGAGGGGTGTCCTATGATTTTGCAACGACTACAAAACTAAAAAAATTGTCTAAAAATACGGAAAACTATTCGGATGATCTGGCTACTTGTTTGTATAGGTTTTTTATAGAGGCGGTTCTGATTCTACCAGTTGCGATAGACTGTTTTTCTAGAAGCCGAGATATTCATATTTGGGGGGGGAGCTCTCATTTTTTATGAGTACTCTCCGCAAGGTGGGGTCGAGCGACCTTCAGAAAAAAAACCAGACTTTGTTTTGCTTTGCCTTCAGGATTGAACGCGTCGCCATGATGCTATGGACGTTTGCCTTACTCACTGACCCTACTATTTGCAGTTCCCAGTGCGAGGTCCCTTTCGTGTTCCACCAACATCACAGGAGTGTCGAACTTAGAGGATGGTGGGTTTTGCTGCAAGAACTCCCAAATCATCTGAACTAGGCTAATGCTCTTTGCGAATTTGTTAGTACACTCCACCCACTTCACAACACAGGTGAAGACGAAGAATGATCACTAAATGATCACTAGGAACTCTGGGGAACCAGAGGGAACATGACGATTTCTTATCTTGTTTAGACTGATTTCGGCTCAATGCATGTGAAATTCAAAACCCATATTTTCAAATCTTCACATCTCAATGGAGATTTATTTCTACTGTCATCCTAATAAGCCTTGGACAACGCGCTGGCTGTTCAATTCTTTTCAATGGCGTAGGATCCAGAGTGAGATTGTGGTTGGATGTGTGGTCATCTCCGAACAAAAAGTCGGCATTCGCGTGGACAGTGAACCATCCCGTCACCGTTATTGGGGTGCCTGCCCTCGCCTCTCTGGCTGGTTAATCCTCTACGCCTGTTTGGCAATTTTGAAATCTTAATCACAATGGTGCAAAAGGAAGCTCAAAAATAGGTTCCAGAAAAATTGTAGTTCCAGCCACAGAAGGCAACATGTGAACGGGCTGACTAATTGCTTAGGAAGGACAATGTGGGTACTACTTGACAAAACATGTTTGCCACGCCTTCAAGATTTTTCTTGGAATTTTATAGCAATAAATGTAAGTGATTCACTTGGTATGGGACAATCTAATAGTATGGTAGACGTGATAATGTGACCACGTTCGTTCCTCGTTCAAATCAAAGTTGTTTTTCAAAAAATCGTGGACGATTTTCAATTCGACTCGGATTTTTTCAAATCAACATCACCGTGGACATTGTTCAATTCAAAATGGATCCTTTTCATATCAAGCTGGACACCCCACAGATAAAGCATGGTCTCCTTCATTCGCGAACGTAAATCCTTCTCAATCATCAGAAAATAGTTCTCGAGAAACAGAATATTTCTCTCAGCCAACAAAATAGTATATTTTCGAGTAGAACTTATGCGAGTTTTCCAACAGTTCAAACACAAAGAACACAAATCAACCCGTTTAGTTGTGAAAGGGTTGTCCAGTTGCCAAGGCAGTTAAATTTACCATCACAATGATGACGTACTTGACAGAATTCTACTTCGTCCTCTATACTTTACGCCTTGCACTTTCTACACTTTCTTTCTTCTTCTTTCTTTCTCTCCTTCGTGTCACAGACACGGAGCGGAAGCGATAGAAGAAAATCATATTTTAAAAGGACCGCTTATTCCAGTCAATCGAGTTTCTGCTCTTTTCAGCCTTCTCTCACCAAGAGAGCTGGTCTGTGTCCATTGACTTCGCACGCCTACCTCCTGGCCACGTTTGGCGTTTTCGTTTGCCAGTATATGCGTAGCGATTTGAGACAGAAAACATGGCGGAAAGTACAAGAAGTCGTATAGCAAAGGTAGTGAAAGAGTCGGGAAGATGATCTCCTTGACAAGATTTGCTGGATAAAAAGGCCTGATAACACGCTCTATACAAAACTAATTGGCCTTTCATTACATGGATTTTCAACTTTTGTTTCAGGATTTGAAGATACTAGCACATCCGCCAACTTTTAATTAAATATTATCAAAAAATATACTTCGACTTTTTCGAAGACGTGTCCAGTTTGGCTTGGAAAATCCTCACGATGCTTTGAAAAGTGTCCTAAACAATTGAAAAAAGCCGGGTCGAAATGAAAAATGTCCACGGTCCATTGAAAAAAAGCCGGGTCGAAATGAAAAATGTCCTGAGTTATTTGAATAGTGTCCACTTTGGAGTGGAAATGGTATATGTTGAGTTCTAAGTTGAAAGAATATATATTAAGTTAGGCAAACATCGCCAGCTTTTGCCATCTAGCGCTCAGATGATAGTTGTGGATGTACCATCCTCTCATGCAAAAGTATTACATCAATAGTCACTAATTACAATTATAATCTAGTATCAACTATCAGCTATCACTATGAATTTCTATTTATTAGATTTATTCTAGGCCGTCGTTACTTGATTTATGGAGTCTGTAGTGTAGACATAGTTGTTCGGGTGAAGAGCAGCACGCAGAGAAGCTCCTGGACCCTCTGGGTCAACGACAGGATGCTCGTCGCACGGGGAGAAGGCAGAGACGCGGAGCGGTCAGCGGGCAAATCGCAGCGCGTGCTGCTGCACTTTAGCGTCAAGTTAAGTGGTGCTAATGTACCATTTTACGTTTTTACGTTTTTCCGCATCGCACAATACTCGCCGCGACTTGTCCAAAATGACGTCGGTCTTGTGACGCCAAGACATCCACCACTGACCTTCTCACATGACTCCTTCTTCCCGCCCACATGCTGCGAGACTTATCCCTATAACTCCAATGCGATTTTCAAACCAACATTTCTACGTAGAGTCAAACGTAAGGGGTTACAATCCTGAAGCTTGTATGTAGGGCCGACAGCATGCAATAAACAGCACTTATTTTGCTTCATCAGCGCTCAGCTTTGCCGCACAGCCGCTGCGAGGTCACAACAAGCGCTCGCAACGCTGCGCGCGCCGCCGATTCCTTCTAGCGATGTCAGCCTTGGAACGCGAGCCGCTTGCTAAGCGTCCGCGCGTCGCTGACGCGTACAGCGATGACTCGGAATTCTGCTGTAAGCGACGTTGGCTGTAAGCAAAGGCGAACGCGTAAACTAGCTTGCGAATCGCTTCGATTCGCAAACGTCTGACATTCGGCCTACGAGGCCTACGTGTGTGCCGCGCAATGTATAGGAGCGTGCACATATTTGCAGAGCTCTCGACAACAAGAATCATGTATAAACTTATTGTGATGAGGGAAAATCGGCAGGTAATGAGGGATGAGCCATCTTTCATGGTTTGATACCGGTGACCTTTGCACACCATTTTTCCTAATGTTTTCTACTACATTGGTAAACACCCACGCTTACGTGATATGAAAGTTGCACATAGGATAAATTGTTTTGGCTTCTCTCAGGTGCTGTTACTGTGTTTCATATGACGTTGAAATTGGATTAAGACAGGTAAGTGACCCATGTTTTGCTGTGGCTAACCAAAATCGCATCCTATTACTAATGACGGATAAAAAAAATTTGATTATCATAAAGCGGGCGACCGCCTCGATGCATCGCCAGTGCCTTCGTCCAGTCATCCAAGTGGCATTGGCAGCATATCCGTCCGCTTCTTCCAATTGTGCCGGACTGGGCTGAGCTCACTCCGGGCGAAGTCACGGAGCACTTCTTGGGAGCATTCATTAAAAGTCTAGTCTGTGTGTCTGATGTCCCTCGGGTCTCATGGGGGCAAGTACTGTCAAAGCGCCATCATTCAACCGCATCAAGTGGCAATCACCTGATTATCAAAGCCTCGGTGAATGCAACCGCATATATAAATTTCGAGAATATAGGGATTCCTGACACCTCCTCTGTACTTAGATTTATAGCGAAACTACGCGTCCTGTCCTTTTGATGAAACGCTGAATGATATCGCCCTGTATCCTGCTTGCATAAAGTCTTAGTCTCTGAGGCGTTAAGCCGTAAAGGGCATCAGGGTCGAGGTAAATTGATATGGAGGCGGACGTCATTCTTCTTCATTTCCTTCGATATTGCTCAAGGCTCTAAAGAAATCTACTATTAGTCTTATCAGTTCGCTTCCCTTGCTAACCCGGCTTAGCCTATTCATGTGCACATAGTCGATGTGATCGAGTATGCTCGTTAAACTGAGTGTTGATAGGTAATCACCTGTGAGTTTAGGCTTCCGGACTACTTGAACTTTCTTCCGTGGTCCTGCCACGAATGGCGGAAGGCACAGACATTTATAGAACGGCGCCTGGTTTGGCTTCAATTCCAGGTGAGGTGAGAGCCCTAGGGCTAAGCCTTGTAGGAGGGAGGGACTTCGAGGTGGGTGAGCCAACTACAGTGTGGCAAAAGTTTGAATGTGTGTGATCACAATGGTCATGAGCCGCTGATAAGGTGAGAGAGCGCAGACGAGAGATGGATCTGAGGCGGCTTAAAGGACCGGGTTCAAGTAGTCCGTCAACCGTGAGTTTATACTGGTTCGATAGGTTCAGACTCAACTATGAGCTAACCTCATTATTGTTATGTCATAAATGCTGTTGTCGCTGTAGCTCCAATTTACCGTATGCAACTAGAATAAGTCTAGCTTTTGCACACTGTCTTTTAGGCATCTCGAGCCAAGTTATTGAGATACCTGAAGGGTGCTATACAGCTTGGAAAGAGATACCTTGCTGCATAAAGACGCACGCATAGGCCTGCGTCGTATCCTCCCAAATTCTGCAATTGGAAGTGTCGGAAATGCCGGGCTCAGCTGTATCAACTGCTCCTCAATAATACACTTACCACTTGCCTGAAAACATCCATCTGGGATTGGCTTTAAGAGCTAAAATCGGAAGACTATTGTGAATGCGAAATCGCGTAGCAGCACATTTTGACTGGGAAAAATTCTTTCTCCCCAATTTCTTTTCATGAGAAAGCCTACTCCTCAAGATCACACTTCCTACACATTTCTCCAGTTTAATTTTGTTTTCCCTGCTGAATCGTATGTATCGTATACGTTCCCATTTTACGCGCTTATTGGATACCAGTTTGGCTGCGCACGCATTCGCGTGCATGAGACGGGGCTGCAGCGGTAAAATCGGGCCCATCAGTATTTTTGTCTTGATTTTAGCTTTCTGCTCGGTACATCTTACTTACGCCGCAAACTCCGCCCACATCCGGGTGTGCCACGCCCAGCGTTCACATTCAACCTCTACTCCTACTTTCACCTCTGGCGTATTTTTTTCAGGTCTCTAAGTCATCTCGGAGCCGAATTATGAGGTCTTGTAAATGGCGTTATGAGTCACGAATTTCTGAGGCAGACCCCGCCCACTTTGGTGCATGCTTAGCCCAACAATGGCATTCAACCCTACTCCATACCTCAATACTTATGCACATTTTCCCCGGTCGCCGGAACTTCTAGGAACCGAGTTATGAGAGCGGTGGCAAACTCCGCCCACATCCGGGTGTGCCACGCCCAGCGTTCACATTCAACCTCTACTCCTACTTTCACCTCTGGCGTATTTTTTTCAGGTCTCTAAGTCATCTCGGAGCCGAATTATGAGGTCTTGTAGGGGACGAAATCGAGCTACGTATCTTTGTGGCAAACCCCGCCCACTTTGGTGCGTGGGTCGCCCACTGATATCAGTCGGCTATCATCTCTTCCCCAACCTTTTTCTACTTTTCTCCCATCTCTGGAACTTATTGGAACCGAGTTATGAAGTACCGTGGCAAACCCCGCCCACTTTGGTGCATGCTCCGCCCGCCAACAACGGTTGACCCCTTTCCCTCTGCCAACCCTCATACGCTTTTTTCCCGGACTCCGGGACTCCTAGGAACCGAGTTATAAGCCTAATTGCAAACTCCGCCCACTTTGATGTAAGCCACGCCCATCCCTGACATTTAGCTTCCCCTCCCCTCCTGACCTCTATCCGTTGTTTTCCGGTCTCTAAGTCATCTCGGAGCCGATTTATGAGCTCTTGTAGAAAATGCTGTCCGCTTCACGACACGCTCCGCCCATTGTGGGCGGGCCTCCGTTCACATCATGCGTGGTGGAAATACCTTAGGCATTGCTCCCCTGCACTAATTTCGTTTCTGGTCTGTAGGCTTCCTCTTAACCGAGTTATGAATATTTTCACTGAGCACCCATTTTCTAGAGAACGCCCCGCCCACCGAGGGTGGGTCTCCTCAGTTTCATCTGGCTTTACCAACCCACACCTATGCCCACTTTTGTCCCGGTCTCGAGGCTGTTTTGTGACTGAATTTGAAATCATGGTCCTCAGTACCACTCATTTCGACGCACGCCACGCCCACTGTGGGCGGGGCTCCGCTTAGGTAATGTATGTTTTTTACTTCTCGAGATATGGTACACCAAGTA
>MU908086.1:0-16184 GCA_036418205.1 Ostertagia ostertagi | reverse complement strand
CGGCCAACGTAAAGGGAGTGCGATACTCGCGTCAGCTGGAAATGGCGATGTTGGATATATCTACAGCGGACAGAGGGAAGCCATTGGATGATCAGGTATGCAAGCGTGTCTTTTCAACCATCAGGAATCTAAAAAAATGCCTGTTGCTCCTGCGTTCGTATTTTGTAAGTCGTTTGTTCTCAGGTCCGAGAAGAATTCCAACTAGCTGGTGTGAGCGCGTTTTGCTATCTGCTGTTAGATCCTAGGAAGATTTGCGTTGACGTCGAGTCGTTAGATCTGAAAAGTTTCGTGCCGTCGATTTTCTACGTTGGAAAGGGTTCAAAGGTGGGTTACTCTACATATTGAATAGAATGCACTTATACATTCTTTTTGCTGTATTATTTTCTCGGAAACACTAGTGGATTGGAAGCCTTCTTAGTTTTTTTTTTTAGCGAAGGGGCATGGCTGGTCCTTCTTTACTTTTTTTTGATTAGCTGCTAACGAGAATCGGGGCGAGGGGGCTTCGATAATAGCAAGTGGCATTCTTACCTCACGCTTACCTCATCCTTTGGGAATTGGATAAGTTGGAAATTCCAGTGCAAGCCGATCGAAATTATATGCCACTCCAGGGTCGGCGTGTCAGTTCCGCACATTTTTGGGAACTAGAAAAACTGTCTCGTGATACATGTTGGATTATGTCCACTCAAATGCCAGTGCTACTTTGGGCGCAAATGGAATTCGTAGTACATCAGGAAGCAATGACTGAACGATTAACTATTTCCTTTCATCCATCCATTTCGTTTCAGGCGCGGCCCTTGGCCCATTTGATTGAAGCGAAGAAGGAGAAGGAAGCGAAGTCTCCAAAAATGGTTGGTGCATCTACAAGCTTCCCTTTCACCTTCCATCATTTTGCATTACTCGTAATTTCATTGTTGCTTTTTACATAAAAGATTAACTCGTTGACGACATGACGCATTTTGAATTTTTTGTCCGCGTGGAACCGGCGCGATTTCGCGAGCGCGACTGGCTCACCTCGTATCCGTAAAGACGCATTCCATGGATTCGATGGACATTTCCAACGACATTCAACGTTTTAAGTTATCTTGAGGTACAATTGTATTTTTGATTGACCTCGAAAGTGTTTTGGACGCGGTTGCTTCAGAAAAAGCATATGTCTTGCGATCCAATATAAAGTTGTAAGTTAACTAATAGTGCTCTTTTTTTGCATATCCTGTGTCTCTTTAATGAAGAGAAAACTGCGAATGCGCTGAAGTGACATTCGACATTCGCTAAAGGCTTGGAAACCTCTGCCACACGTAAACATTATTTGACCATTCTGTGAGCTTCTCCTATTCCAACTCTAATGTAATTGGCGCGGTATACGTAGTTGCCTAAATGTCCTATGTGGCCTGCAAAATTCGGCATACATACTTGCCGCGCTGTCGTCAGTGTGTTGAATTACTGCACCACGTTTTTTTTCCTCGTAGCATTTGAATCGATTTCTTACAAATGACACTCTTTTGCAGGTCTCGGAATGCGCCCAAAGAGCTCAACGGCATTTGTGTCAATCCCCCCTTTTTTTGGGAAAACGGAAACGTGTGAGTTGCTTTACAAATCATCTACATGTTTACTCGATGAATGAGGCTCTTTCGGTTCGTGAGGCTCGCTCTAATTTGAATGCCATCAAACTGCGAATTTACTAATGTTGAAGGTAATTTCTGTCTGATAAGAGGTATTTGGGTTTGTTACAAGAGCTTCTGCAAACAGTCTAACAGACATTTATTTCTCTTTGCTGCTGAGCGAAGCTTTCGGAAAAATAGGGAGGGGGCAGTGAGGCTTCTGTTGTGCAGCTTATTGTTAGACCCCGTGTTTGGCTGCTGTTAGTGCGGTCTTTTTTGTGATCGGTTCTTCCATGTCTGAGAAAGATAAGAAAGCAACTTGAAAAAAGTTGGTTTTCAGGGCGGTGAGTGGCGGGGTAAGAGCAAGTCATGTCGCCATCTATGAAAGCGGAATTCGGTACGTATCAATTACTGCGAGCGATGGGTGTGCTCAAAATGGAAGGTATCCGTCCGATATTCCCTCAAGCGCTTCCCGAGTCGTTGTATCCTTTTGCACAGAAGAAGAATGTGTAGTGGTAGGTTTGTTAGAAGTTTCGAGCGACCCTTTTGTTTGTGAGAAATCGATTATGTGGGCGAGCCATTGACGCACTCTTAGGAGATGTCTTGGCAAAGATGCACTTTGTTTAGGTTCCCACGTGAGGTTTGTATATTTTGCGAATTAGAGTTAGTTTAGCGATTTTGTGTTTATTTGCCTGTTTATTTATTTAGCGCACTGTATTTCGTAGTTTTCCATCCAATGCTTGTCGCATTTCACGTTTAACAGTTTCTCTGATTGAGAACAGGCTTTCGAACTGGTCTCAATTCCACATGCCCTATAGCTTGTTAATCAAGCCTTTTACTGCTTCCATTGTTACCAAATTTCTGATTCTGCAATATGTGTTGTTTCTTTAGATTGTTTAGATCATCATAAGCCTTTTAAGCGGATTGCATTTGATCGGCAAAATCTTTTTGATTTTCACATTTTGTTGTAAATTCATTTGTTAAATTAACCTCTTAAACCTCACTTACTCAAGGGTTGCCTTTCGCATTTCGGCCAGACTTACATTTATTGTATTCGTTTTCTCTTTTATCTGTTTAGATTGTATCCGGTTTATTGACTATGCTAGACTTATGGTCGTCTTTCTCATTGACGCTAGTCTTTTTGTTTTGATTTTAATGTGTGCCTAGGGCCGCTATTTCAGTCAACACAGTTGGCTCTATTTGTACTGATTCATTTGTTTGTGAATAAATTGAATAAAGCGGGGTTGGCGCGCGGTGGAAAAGAAAAAAAAAATCTCGGGGCGGCTGCTGGCCGGCGCAAGGGGGGGGGGGGTGAACCAGCTCATTGCGAATAGATAGTGCTTTGGTTTTAACCTTGGTTATCTCGCGCACGAAACTGCAATAATTGGTCGTATAAGTTGTAAAAATGTGATGTAGTGGTGACAGTAAACGCTGACAGGCTATAGGTCGTCAATCAAAATCCAGGGTATTTAGAAATTTTGGGAGTGACTACGAAATACTATATCTATTATATTTGTAGCACCACATCCAGATCACTACTAAAGCGGGCTTCAACTGTTTTTAGGCCTTTTTGAAAATATACTTACGGTCCTAAAAGGATGGAATTGTTGAGAAATGTTGCCTCCATGTAACAATTAAGGAAACCTTTAGGACCACAACGGTTTTAGTGCGATGAGCAGCAGTCGCGAAAAGAGACGGCTATAAGATGTGCTGCACGCGATATTGTTTGTGGAATACCGAATTCGCAAGAAGATAGAATACTCGATTTACCTTCGGTATCATCGGGTACCTGCGTATTAATCTTTGCTGAAAGGATTTCGCAGTCCAGGTGACTAGTTTTACGTTGTGGTACTTTTTGCTTCAATGTAAGTTTTGTGTTTGCTGTACACTAAGGGCTACGGTCGGCTGAAGAACCAGCATGTCAGTTGCTATTAAAGAATTCAAAACAGCAAAACCTTTCAAGAAATGAATCAATTTTAATATTCTGAGTAAAACTAAAAACGAAAGGATACGGAACATTGGACACCATCAGTTGTAAATCTATGACAGGATCAGGACATCCATGATCTTTGCCTGTTTGCTTGGTAATCACTTTAAGCCCACTTCTCAAAGTTTAATTTACGAAGAAATGATTTCGGTTCTTCTCCCTGACTTTCTCAGTAAATCGTTTCCAACTTGATCTATATGGACTGATTAGTCGCACATAGTTGAACTAAAAACATTTATGACCTAACTTTTAAGTGTGCCTCTATTTTGAACATAGACGCAGCATTCGGGAACAGGGTGAGCCATCATCGATCCCTCGACCAGCTAACAACGAGCTCTATTCATTCTCTTGGAGGATAGTCGATTAGGTTAATGAGTGGTGTTTTAGAAGAACAAACTAATTTAGTGGGCATGAATTTTATTACGATTTTGGGTAATTATTTTTGCTACAAGGGAAGGATGGTAGGTCGAAGTGGCCGTTTAAAATGAAATGTATACCTCCTGATGCGTCTCCAGACGCTGATTCCAAATCTGCCTTCCAAATCTGCTAAACGACTCTCCGAACGGAGTTATGAAGCGTAATAGCTCAGTGGTGATGGTCCGGGGTGGCAGGTAAAAGCTCGTAGGATCGGTTCTTGCAAGTTTACAAAAGCAAAGCAACAAACTTGCAAAGGAACCGATCCTACGAGCTTTTACCTGCCACCCCGGACCATCACCACTGAGCTATTACGCTTCATAACTCCGTTCGGAGAGTCGTTTAGCAGATTTGGAAGGCAGATTTGGAATCAGCGTCTGGAGACGCATCAGGAGGTATACATTTCATTTCGAACGGCCACTTCGACCTACCATCCTTCCCTTGTAAGTTCTTTCTAAGTTTTGCCTGAATTTTTGGGTATTTTGCATGAGCATTTGCGACTTCACGGACACCCTGGTGCTCATGCTGTATCACTACAGTAATGCCTCTCCTGCATCGCCCCTATCCCACTTTGGGGTGGGGTTGTACTAGTTGAATCTCCTCATTCAACATTTAGCTTCAAAACCGTTTAGTAACATTCACGTTCATCGCGAAGTGGTACTCATTAGGGTGTGGGTCGCTAGGACAGAAGTAACTGACTTGCTCTAGAAGAGCTGTCTTTTCTCGCTACGGGAATTCCGACTCCAACCCCGAATTTGTGACCAAGAGCTTTTTTTGTCCGAACGAGCCGTGCACCACTCATAAATGTGAATATTCAAATTCTCGGTCAGTGAGGTGACTTTTTGTGTTTTCCTTCGACAGCCGATGATAAGCTTTTTCTTGAATGCTCTTATGATCTCTCTCAGCTGGTGATAAGCTTTTTTGAAACTTTCTTGAGTGGCTACGGACACGGCACTTTCTTTACACGGATTGCTCGCAAACTATGACACGTTAAGCGATTTCACCACTAAACCCTAATCTGACACTTAATCTTTACCTTCGCACCCTGCTCCTTTATCCTGATTTTTCTTACACTGGGGAGAGACTATCAATATCACCACAGATGTAGAATGAGTACGTGTCTTAATCGCAACATTTTCCGCTATATTCTAATTGAAGGCTCTAACTACTTCGCTAACTCTCTCTAGTAAACTTCGCAAATTCCCATAATCTCTTGTTTGTCGTTGCTCACTGCGTTGGTGAGAATTTTCCGTCTAATTGCACAACACATCGTCCCTAGAGTAAACACATTCAAATGAGTGCAGCATGAGATGGCGCCTCCTCAGGTCACCTAGCACTAATTATAACAATGTGGTGATGGAAAAAATCCAACCTCAGCGGGCAAATTGTATGGTTCGATCCACGTGACGATATCAAGAGGAAAGTCATTCCTGTATTCTGATTCGTTTTAAAAATCATATTTTTTTAAATTTTTTTTCTTCTATTACTCCACTTCGAAGTATCTTGTTCTGATTTTTCCAAAAGTTTTCTCTGAACGGGATCATAATTCCTGTTGCATCCCTCGATGGAGTGGAAACGGAGTTAGTAGCTCGTAGTGCTGCCTAATTAGGCAGCAAGAAATCTCGATCCGATATCGCATCTATGCATGTATGTAAAAGGATTGGCATTCAAATACCGTCACGATTCTGATTGTGATCGATTTTGAGCGGCGCATTGTAAAACGAAATTGAGCTTCGTCTGTTCTCTTCCCGAGCCTCCTTTCATTTATAAGGACACTTCTTGTTTTTATTCCCATTTTATTATCAACTAGGCTTGAGTTATGAACCAACTACTCTCTTCGAGCGTAAGTCCAGCTAGAATTGCGGGTGTAGAGCTGTAGAGTGCCGCGTCTATTCGCACCTCACTTTTGCTTTCGAGTGAAAAAGTCGTGCTCGTGAGACCAATGTCACCTCATATCCGTGGAATGTGATTTTGACAGTTGGCTTCGTAAAGTGTAAAACTTGACCAGTTTTTTTTTCGAATTTCGAAATTATTCTTTGTAACTTGATTCCTTCATCCTTTCTTTTTAGTGCATTAGACAAATTCGAAGAGGATGCACGAGTTGGTGATACTCTCATAGTGAAAGTGAAGCGATGTGATATTGTGGGTGCATATGTGAAGCCCTTATGCTTCGCCACACGCATAAAACGTGATTTGGAATGGCTTGATTTACAGGTGATTTTTTTCATATTGATCAAATATTTCGAGGCGTGAAAATCCATACAAACGTTTTTGAATTTATCCATGTAAAATGCGGACCGAACATTATGCAAAGTACACGTAATCTTGGTTGTGTTGGCATAATCGCCACTGGAAATTATATTGAATGCTCTGCGGATGAGAGGGACTCTTTTCGATTAGCTGTGGTGGCATTGCGTCTTAGCCATAGTGTGTAAAGAACTTTGCCATTTATTGAGCTTCATTCATAGTAAAAAAAAATAGTGCCTCAAGTCTTTATCAAATCGTTATCGTTCTTAGAACCAGTCTGTATGAGTTGTTCAATGGGGCGTGAGTTTGCTTTCGCTTTTTCTGGCAAGGTTTATCCTGGGTACCTTGTAACCGGGTAGCAGTGGCATAGTGGCAAGTGGCACGCTTTAATCGCGCAACGTTGTTCCTGGAGACAAAAACGCTGACCTTGTGGCATATGCTCCCGCGAGTCCATTGTGTAAGGCCAAAAAATCGCATATAAATCGCTATCGAATGTGCATAATTGGAAGTAGAATGTTCGCGCATCCCAAAAAGGGATGATCAAGGCCAATGGTTTCATCCTTTATGCTTCATCCTTGACCTCATAACCGTGACCTAAACCCCTAGCCCACCTTCCTCTTTTGCAGAAGCTGTCTTCAGAGACGATAGCTATTAATGTTTTTTCAAGGAAAAGCTATTCTTATTTAGTTAATACTACAATTGAACAATAAAGCATTTAGAGTTGTGGTCCATTTTGCTCATAAACGAGCATCCTTGCGATAACCTAGTTGCATTTTTTTATCACCGGATCTTTCTCAACCTCAGCGGTTCCTGTGTCAGTCTTCGTGAGTCGAAGGTAGAAAAAGAAAAAAGGAAAAGCTTTGGGAATCGAGTGGTTATATTCATACTTAAAATAAAAATGCTATTGTACTGCATGGAACTCTGCTTATTACGTAGAAGGGCCAAAAAGCGAGGTTACAGACCGGCTATTTACTAGTGCTCCTTGACATATAGCTAGTCTAAATAAAATCGGCACAGATTGAAAAGTGATAGGGTTCAAGATTGCACAGCTTCGCCACGAGCGGAGTTGTTTTGTGTATGCTGCATGTTTCACGAAACTTCATGTTTTGGGTCTATTTCAGTTGCTAACACCTTTATCAGCAACTTTCACGCGTGTACCTGTAGGACAGTACCTAGAGGCTCGAATATCGAGGGTTAATCCAGTAAAGGTGGAATTCTTGAAGTATGTTTGATTAATATGATTTCTTGGTTTTTTTTTCCCAGGCAGATGAAAACTAGTCGCATGTAAAGATGTTTAGTTTTGGTAATTCGGTGCAATTGTTCTACATCTGTTTTTGTATCACCATTGACAATGTTACTAGGAAAAACTTACTCTTGCCATTTTCGCATTTTCATTTATGACTATTGAGGCTCCACCGCTGTCGTCGAATGAACTCCCAGAATATTTCAGGTTAGCTGAGGATTACGATTTTATTACTTTTACATTTATCGTCACTTTTGTTGTGCTCAATTTAGTCTGACAGACCTATCATAGACTTTTGTTTAAGTTTGTTTTCTGTATTGGTTAGGACATTCCAGTAGCGGCACGCGCTAATGGAATGCACTAACCGGCGCCAAAAGTGAAAATCTCTCACGCGACGTTATGACCATCCTCCCAATCACTCTCACAGCATTTCAAAGTGAAGGCGGCGGGAACGACGATGTGATTGCGATGTCGCGACGGTTGGCATGGGCCATTAGGCCTACACCCATGCGTTTTCGCTTGGCCTTCACATTGTTTAAAAAAAAAGTACATACTTATTCATAATGCATCGATATGGTAGGTATCAGACTTCGCGATCAGTCGCTAGCGAGTCGTGCGATTCGCTATTACTGCATGGTCTGACACCTGCCTTTGTTACGTGGCTTATGCACTGCATAATTTGAAGATGTGCCTGCTGAAAAGTGTGATTTAGGATTGGTCGTGATTTACCACGGCACACCGAATTCCGGGACTACATAGAAGAAAGTAAACTGATGCGGAACACGTACCTAGCGCAAGCACTTCATTTCCCCGTGACTTCTTCGTACTCGTTTTGAAGCTGGAAGGAAAATAGAAACGGTATTGTGATTTCACTTGATTATTATATTGAACAGAAATACTTTGCCGTTTCATTTTGGCTAACAGCTTTGCGAATTTTCATTGTTCACTTTGATGTCGCTCGAAAGTCTGTAATTTCACACATTTTGGAGTATAACAATTCTTTGCTCATGTCAGCAACGGAGCATTATGTGAGAGCAGGAAGTATTTTTTTATGTTGCATCAGCACGCCAATAGCCATCATAAATGCAAATGGGTCGCTCAAAATTAACCTTTTGTTGTCGAAGCAAATTGATAACCTGTTACGTATCAGGAGACGCTCATGACTGTTAGACCGCCGTCGCACTCGGCGACGGACAAGCGATGAGCTCTGGCGATAACTTCCATCGCTCTGTGCGATCGCACTATTAGACCTCGGTCAGACTCGGCGATTGCGTCGCTGGACACCAGCGACGGAGCCGCCAGCGACGGAGCCGCCAGCGACGGAGCCGCCAGCGACGGAGCCGCCAGCGACGGAGCCGCCAGCGACGGAGCCGCCAGCGACGGAGCCGCCAGCGACGGAGCCGCCAGCGACGGAGCCGCCAGCGACGGAGCCGCCAGCGACGGAGCCGCCAGCGACGGAGCCGCCAGCGCAGAGCGGGCCCGATGCACTATCTAATTTGTATGAAATTTTGGAATGTGGCACTTCGCTCGGCGACATAATAACTAGTCTTTTACATAATTAAGCTTAAGGTAAATTAGCGATCAGGACCTCTAAGTCTTTTCATAGTTTTAAGACACAATGAGGAGTTTGAACTATATCAAAATACTTTTGTACGTATGAACTTCTAGAGTTTTTAACCACCATCCCTTTGAAATCCGAGTTAGCCTTCCAAACGTTCAATTCGTTTCCCAGCAATGTGTACTATGAAAGCTCTCATCTGTAGTTACATTTTGTCTATTGGTAAAGTCAAAAATCAGAAAGAAAAACTGCGTTCAGGGGAAATTTTGCATAATGTTGAGCAAGATTTGGTCGCGCCAAAAAGAGGCGCGGTCCCACGAGCACGCTACGTCCAAATCCGCATTGTCGTCAAAGGGTTAATCTCCCCCCCCCCCTGCCAACCGATATCGATCGTGTGATGAGTCATCGCCCGTTGCCCACTCTTGTGGCTGGCGGCTCCGTCGCTGGCGGCTCCGTCGCTGGCGGCTCCGTCGCTGGCGGCTCCGTCGCTGGCGGCTCCGTCGCTGGCGGCTCCGTCGCTGGTGTCCAGCGACGCAATCGCCGAGTCTGACCGAGGTCTTACCGCGCTTATTTTCAAACGACCTATCAAACTTATCAGAAATGATCAATGACCCACGAAACACATGACCAAGGAAAATGGGGGAATCTAGTACTCATCCCAACAAACTTGACCTTAATGCAATGTTCTATTTTTAGCTTATGAAAAAAAAACTGAACTTATTTGGTCATTGTTGCAGGACCGTGCAGAACCTGCGGCGGCCATACGTAAAAGGCAGAATGAGATGCTTGCCGACGAGTATGTGGTACGAGGCGTGGAGCACATGCGGTCTGGCAATCGTGAAGCGGCCATCGTCCGTGCTCATCAAAGCGCGAAATAAAAATCCGCATTGTGTCGAAGCGGCTATGCCAGAGGCGACAGTGAGTGATTTTTATATTGAACTTTGCATCATCGACGTCGTGCGTCCCTAACTTCAATAGAAGAACTTAAACGCCAATGTGAACATTTGCGTTCGTTCGGCGGCTGCGTCGCGGCTCCGCTGGGGAGCGCATTGTTCTTGCTTGGCGCGTAGACGCTACGCGTTGCTCAATGCGCTTCGCAGATAGTGCGCACCAAATGTTCGAGTACTTTGACATTCGTATTTGATAGGAGGGTCTTATCCCGTGAGGGGCATTGCGATTGACAGTGTCCAATGCTACTACCAAGTTTTATAGTGGACGTCTAAGGCTAAGCATTAGGGTGGAAGGGAAGGGGGAGGGGAGAGAGACTTCAAGTGTGTGAGAAGCTTATTTTTCCCAGAATTCACCCCTCCCACTCCAGGCTTAGTCCTCCGAAGACACCATCTAGGTCGCAGTAGCTCCTTCCCACCATAAAGTACAAAAACCGTACCGCATACAAGGAAATCAAAGAACTGGTGTAGGAATAAAACCGCTTACAACTCGTAACTTCGAGGAACTCCTTGTGCCAGAGTGGCATCAGCATAGATGTCCAGCGCGCGCCTCCTACTGCACACCGGTGTTCTACTATCAGATAAGACCCGATAGTAGAACAGTGGTGTGCAAAGCCCTAGAGCGAACATAACCTTTCCGTGACATGTTATTGTCGAGCAACATAGCCCGATGGAACTTAGCCACACACAGGAAGGAACTTCTGCAGTACAGTATTGAGAGCAAATAAGGGAACCGTTGTAAAGACTACGGAGTTGTTATGACCTGTTTTACATCATCTATATCGTCTCTAAGTCTTGCAGACCAGTGTACTTCTCATGCCATTTTTATGCCATTGGAAGTTTCACTTTCAGTTTTTATATGGTTTTGGATTGTCTCCTCCGACTCCGTCCACTTACCTTAATCCTCGAAAGGACACTATGATTCAGTGCTTGAAAACTTGCAACAAAGGGATCCTCCAACTATACTGGCGCAGTTGGTTCTTCTAGATGGTCATTTGCAGAAGTTTTGGCTCAGTTAGTCTTACTTACTGCTTTTGCGGTGTTTTAGAAGTCGCTAAGTTTTTTCTTTGACGCTCAAAACCCCGCTCACACCACATTATTTGGTAGACTGTGAGATCAGGTATTAGAATACGCACCAAAAATGATTAGAAAGTCGTGATTTGAGAGTAGTTGAGTAGGAGATGGGATTGGTCTTCCCCACTGACCAATCATTAATTACAGAATCTTTTCGGGTCAATCTCTCAATCCCCTTATATTCTGGGCTTCTAATATACTATGGACTCGAACATTTGGTGCGCACTATCTGCGAAGCGCATTGAGCAACGCGTAGCGTCTACGCGCCAAGCAAGAACAATGCGCTCCCCAGCGGAGCCGCGACGCAGCCGCCGAACGAACGCAAATGTTCACATTGGCGTTTAAGTTCTTGTTAACTCAATTTGAGCGATCTGTGTGTCGGCTTTTTGTCTGCGGCGTCTCGTAAGTGACAAGACCTAGGATTGGAAGTAATTATGAAGGTAGTGTAGGTTCAACGAAGAGATAGGGTTCAGTGTAATCCATGAGAACTTTCTGGAGATCTATGATAACAGGTCAGGGGTGATCCCCAAGTAGAATATTGCATCATATGGCAAATTTCTGCAGTATTTTTTAGTGCACTGAGATAACATGCTTAATTTGATTGAAGCTATGTTTGAATTTTTGATGTTCTGAAGAGAGAAATGAGGCATTTGTCGCGGTGATATGCAAAATGCATAGGCCCGATTCAGAATCCGATTTGTGATCCGACGAACATTGCACATGCGCGTGATGCGAAACGTATACATGAAACGCACAATTTCTTTGCGTCGTCTTCCGCAGATATTCGACAAATGGACACTACGTGCTGGCTGAGGCCGACTTTGATCTGGCGCTCTCGCTGATGCCAACCCACTCGAATGCTCGTAATTACATGGTGGAGACACTTGTGAAATATGCATCGCTGTGAGTTTTTTCTACTTCTAATGTGCGATGTCTTCAGAAACAAGTTTTTTATGCTTCAAAAAGAATTCTTCGAAGTGGAAATAGTTTTGTTTGCCATTGGTGAAGGGCTCTTCATTTGCTGCACGTGCAGTGGCGTCAAAAAAAGTTCTCATTCTGTTTTTCTTTGCTTCTTGGTGCCGAATGTGCTAATAAGTCTGCATTTGAGAAATTCACATTGGTTAATGGGGTGTATAATTGGCAGCCCCTTCAGACTTCTGTTTCAGGTTGGAAGTACAAGGTGATTTGGAAAACGCGAAAAGCAAATTCGAGAAAGTTTTGCGGCTAAAGGAAGACAGACGAGCGAGAACAGCGCTAGCGAAGCTGGATAGGAAGAAGAGAAGTCCCTCTGTGGAAATATGTGAGTTCAGTTCTGATGTCATGCCGAGGAGCTAGGCATCGTTTGAATTGTTATCGCGCGGCCGCAAACTCGCAGTCGTAATCATCATGGAGTGTGCCCATTCCACGCGGTCCCAACGACTTTCTGTTATGGCGCTTCACAACAAAAAATTCACACATAAAGGCATTTCTCGTCCAGACTATTTGAGACTTGTCAGAGCCTGATTTCCCCGAAGATTTTAACATTTCATGTTTCAGTGGAGAATGATAATGACAAGCCTGAGTCGAAAAACGCAAAGCGCAGCGATGTCGAAGAGGAAAAGCGTAAACGTCGAAGCACTCAAGAAGCTGAGCGAGAACGAAAGCGGGAACGTAATGATCATCAAGAAACTGCGAGAGATGGAAGCATTCATCAAGGCGTTACGAGAAAAGAAATGACTGCGATTGTTGCTCGAATATCCTTTTGATATCGCTTGGTTGTTAGCGTGCGCTCTGTTCATTGTCTTCCTTGGCAACTGGTCGGGCCAAGTTCTTTATATCAGGTATTGTTTGTTTAGTTGTTTTGCTTTGTTGCAGCATTTCAATGGTGCGTATATTGTTTTAATAAAAGCTTTGTTATTCAATGCTCTGCTCCATTTGTGATGAGTGGGCTTTTCCATGATTATCGACGCAGTTTTGTATTCCTGGATTTCTTTTCATTTCTATTGTAATTGTGTTTGAACTTCTAGAATGTCGTGTGCGAGTCACCGCCGTATGCACACTGGACGATGCCTATGCATCCATTCATCGTTACAGTGTCTTGATTTGGCGATTCAGTCGCTTCTACTGAACCATGGCCTCCTCCCGTGTCCACTGTCGTTAGTACCGGAATCGCCACCTCCAGGCCTCGTGAAGACCCTGAATGGACTTGAAAAAGTAAGTCTGATGGTGAATTATCCTTGTTTAAAAATTTGACATCTTTCCTTTTAGCTCTTTTTCTGGCACTATTTACCCTTTACTGCCCCACTCCTCAAGAACTGAGCCGGATTTTGATCGAAATTCGTCCATGACTAAGGATTTGGCTAGAAACTTGTTTCAGGGGTATTTGACCCGTAGAACACGAATATCACACCGGTTTAGCGCGAAACGCTTGGCGCCCGCGCCACAGGCGCCGGCGCTATCACAACAGTTTTGCGCGGGCGCCCGTAGCGCAGGCTACAGGCTCACTCGCAACGAACTAATGTGATATTCATGTTCTACGGGTCAAAGTACCTCTGAAGACAAGTTTCCAGCGAATTTGGTGATCCGAGATGTTCTGGCGCGAGCGCCAGGCGTTCTAGCGGTAAACGAATGTGATATTCGTGTTCTACGGGTCGAATTACCCCTGAAGGCAAGTTTCTAGCCAAATCCACAGTCATGGACAATTTCGATAAAAATCCGGCTCAGTTCTCGAGGAGTGGGGCAGTAAAGGGTAAATAGTGCCCTTTTTCTTTCTTTCTTTCTTTTCTTTCCCTCTTTTCCTTCTAGAACTCAACAGGAGGCTGTTAGAAAGCTTGATCGTCTTACGTTTCTGCGAAGTTTCGTTAGAGTCTGAGAAGTCGAGTCAATTCATAAGCAACCAGATTGGTCGCTGCTCTACAGAGTCGTCAGGCAGCCGCAAGATGGGCCACTCACCGTAACCAAGTCCGGATCCTTCGACCATCCACAAGCCCGCAGTAGTAGCAGTTGCAATCTGGACTTTTTCAAATGCAAGTCACCTAAAACCGAAACGTCTTGAAGGTTTTTCATGCGAATGTTTCCGATTCTTGTGGTACGACTTTGTCATCTCAGAAACGTCCCCGACACGGGTCGGGTTTGAACTTTGTGGGCTTCTAGGCACAAAGCACGACGTAATCTATTACGTTCCAAGTGCTCTATCACACGCACGCAGAGCGATCCAGCCGTCTCGCCGATATACCATCTCCGAGAAATTTGTAACCACGCCATCACCGACCCTATGTTGAGGTTGGCCGTCCAGTAACGGCTCTCAAGGGTCTGGATTGTAACCGGTACTGCTACGGACTTGTGTATGGTAAAGGATCCGAACTGGGATAAGTTGAGTGGTCCATCTTGCGGCTGCTTGGTGTTCTGTTCGATTTTGAACCTCTGCAGGGCAGCGACGACGTTTCGTCGGATTGTAGTTGACTCGAATTTTCAGGCTCTGACGAATCTCCGAAACGAAACGTTAGTCGATCAAGTTTTCTAACATCCTCGTGTTAAGTTCAATAAAAAAGTATGATTTTATGGTTAACACGTTGACGACAACGCGCGTTTTGGGTTTTTGCGCCGCGTGGGACCACGGCGATTTTGCAGGCGCCGCCGCCTCACATAAAATCCGTGAATTTTGAGCTTTAACTACCGCAAAACTCGGATGCAACAAAATGTTTCGAATGATATTCGATGTGTCAAACTTATCAGAAGGACAACTGTAAAAGTTCGATCGAATTGACGTTTTCTGGCAATGAAAGGCAAGTTTCAGTTGCTTTTGCTGTAGTGAACCTCAAAATTATTTTTGACGCGGTTGCTCCACTAAAAACATATATCTTGCTATATGTGTAGGTCTGTACTTACTTCTACTACTCTTTTTTATGACCAAGGTTGTCAGAATATAAAGAAACTAGGAATGAACACAATTGGGAAATTCGTAGGGCTTAGAAAACCTTCGCTAAAAAGGAGCATATTCAACCATTCAATGAACCTCGCCGTGTCTAGTCATATTATGGTGTAGTCTATAGAATAGATGCAAAAAATTAGAAAAGAAGTAGCGCATGCGCGAAAAAATTAATAATTTGTGTGTGCAGCGCATGCGCTGCACAATGTCGTCAACGTGTTAAGCCAAGGTTCGCACAGACCTGTACATGGCAAATTCCATTGGCAAATTAGCATTCACAAGTCGTTTTCATTCATCACACCAAACTCGTGTTTTGAGTGAAGAACAGTTTCCGCAGTGCCGGCTTTAAAGCAAATTCTACGATCAATGTTCCCCTGCATAAATGCTTCGAACTAGTTTTACTCCTTCGCTTTAGTACTGACATTGCCACCCCCGTACATATGCACACCGAATCTCACCCACACTTCTGCACTGCCGGGTAGGCACGTCGGTAAAGGTGCCCTTGAAAGAATTGATATTACTTTTTTGCCTATTAAACTTTCACCAACCCCATGAACACAATACACACGGTCTTCGACCGAGAATACACAAGCTCAATGTAGCGATTACCACTTTTGTGACATCGAAATACACCGAAATTGGCGCGGGCGTCAATGTGTTAAAGGAATCCTTCGCGGAAAATTCTTGCATTCTTTTTCAACATGAATGTGTCAGTTGTGATCACTGGAAACAGCACACAAAGTTTCACGCATGAAGATTCGGTTTCCGAAGAGAAACAAACTCACGAAAATCCATTCTATGGACATCGAAGGTAATTCGGGCGGAGCCAAAGGCGGGGCATGGAAAGAAGTCCGCCTTGGGGCGGCTACGTATCAGGCGACGCAATGAAAGAATCGGGTTAAAGCGCGCGATTTCGGAGAGTAGAGACAAATCGATCGATAGAATAGGATGGAGTAGAAGTGTAAGATGTGAATGCAATAAGCAGAAGGCCAGAAAGAGTTTCTAGTGAAGGCACTCCAAGAACCAAGTGGAAGCATCCCCGTCGCCAGCATTGTGAAAGACGTCCGTGGGCAATTTGAACGCGTAGCAGCCCTTTCGATTTTTCGAATTTTTTACCAAAACAAAGCAATTTTTCTGTTCTTTTCATTCTTATCGTGGATAATGGGTCTCAAGCCAGTGATTTATGGCTGAAATAGAATCATGATTTTT
>MU908084.1:0-10749 GCA_036418205.1 Ostertagia ostertagi | reverse complement strand
ATTCTTTCTTGATAAATTCTTAAAGGCATGCCCCAGGATCGCACTGGTGTGGCTCTTGCACACGAATGTGAATGTATCGGTGCCAAGTGGGCCGGCAGTGAAGAAAAAAGGAAAAGAATCCGTCGAAAACGCTCAGGTTGAGGGCTCACTCACCTTCCTAATTGGCTGTGCTAAAGGAACGAGAGACTAAGCGCGAAGAGGAGAGTATGGGGCGAGAGAGCGCATCAGATGAGAGAGCACCAGACAACGGCCTGATAAGAGAGCTCGTTCGCTGCAGCTCGAGCAGCTTACTTTGCAAGCCCAAAGCGTTCTTGTCGGTCGAATTCCGTGCACGTGAACGCCACATTTGTGATTGTCCCCTAGGGTTCTATACTTCTGACCGAAAGAAGAGTTCACACGACCTCTGCCTGGTTGCCTAAGCTGGCAAATAGCTCATGTACAAACGTTCGCCCAGATGCATTCGGTATCCTCATAATCTATAACTCTCCTTACACTCTACCTAAACATAACTGCGTAGATCCGTTCCCGTAACGTCCTGGAAGGGAATGGAGGCTCGTGAGCCTACCATTGAAGTTGGGTACTCCGAAGTATTTCCATACCAGTTCACAACCACCACTAAGCATATCGGATATCTACTCTGAAAAAAGCAACAACACCATTTCGGAGGTTGGTCAACCTAGCTTGATTTGGGTGAGGAATCATATTTATCTCGCAAGAGTATATGCTTCTCTGCTGACGAATGTGTACGTGTAATATCTGATTCATTATTGCTTCTGGTTGGACTCATTGTCCACATTCCCATCCCCATGGAGTGATCCGGCAACACCCGATCAAAAAATCACAACGACATCCAGAATGGCACGGCTACGACGCTTTGTGCCGCTCAGTCAGGGCTATGGGCAAATGAGGTTCGAGTTGAGCAAGAATTTGGACGAAACAGTGTTCCTGGATTCTTCGTTGTTCCTCGCCCTCAAGCATTTCCGAGCTCGTTTGAGAACAACAACGTTCAAAAACAGTTGGATTTGGATGTCGCGTGGGAAAGTCATTGAGCTCTCCTTTTTTGTAAGCAGCTTCAAGCTACTCGATCAATACATACTTTTATCTTTTCGGCCAGATCTATAGAGAGAACAAACTCACCATCTCCAAAGTTCAACCGTCCTCCTCTCTACTACGGTTACGAGGTTAAGCCAGTACACTAGCACCTATAACAGTTACTGCAGTGTTGCTATCTGCTGTGTGCTCTATCACTACCCGTTAGCTCATTCTACACCCTTTCTGTATGCTGTTGTCTGTTGAACCTACGCTTGAGTCATTGAAGTACTTCTTTTGTATAGTTAGAACAGCAACCCTGAATAACGTCCTGTGTATCAATCCGTACTGTGGGCAGGATAGAGTTGTCCACGAAAATTCCAGAAGTGTTATCACTGCAGCTCAAGGGTGCACGACATGGACGCTTGAGTCTTGCAAAATGAGCAAATCTGAGTTTGAAGGGAGCCTTTATATGTAGTTTTTGTATAGCGTTGAAATAAGTGTCAAACGCGGTGAATAGAAGGGAGACGGTCAATTCAATCGTCGGCTTATGAGGTCACGCCGCTCACGCGCGGCGCGGCAGTGTCGCGCGCAAATGGTGCGGCGATTTTTGTATGGGCCTTGGCTTAACGGTCCTTGTCCATAAGTTGCTGGTGGGGTTAGAGAACTGATAAGACCAAAGTTCCAGACATCAGTGAGCCAACAAGAGTCACCTTAAGATCTCCGCAGTTATTTAAGCCTCACTGTACAGAGCTTGTGCCATGTAAAGGTTGTCCTTTTGAACATAATTGAGACTTCTTTATTAATCAACTGCCTGAATTGTTATCAGAGAGCGATAATCTGGCTAAATCGGAAAAATATTACGTTCCAAGACGCAGTGGAACGGTGAGGAAGGCATTAACATCAGTATGACAGAATAAGTTTGTAAATAATGGCAAAGGACAAGGATCCTGTATTTTAAGGGGGCAGGTGATCATATACCGTGTTTCACGACTGGGAACTTCATCTAATCCTACATTCCCCAATGCTAGAACCCTGAATTTCTAGCCACGGCCGACGTCGCATCGCGGGCTGCGGCGGCTGGCGCGGCGACCTAGCCATCGCCACGATTGAATCGTCACGCACCCTGAATAGAAAGAACTGTAGGAATTGGCTTCAAGAATTTAAACAAGACAACTACAGCCTTAGATTCCAAGCAAGTCAGGACACACGCCGTCTTCGACTTCAGGCGCTTCTTGAAGTCGTCTTGTTTGCAAACGGTCTTAGATTTGCGGTAGAGAAGCCGTGCCTCCAAACTGCCATAATTCGCTTTTTCCAAGGTATTGGCAATCTGCACAGGCTGGGCCGACGCATTCGACATGAGCTGAATGGAGCTGCTCCAGGACACGAGTAGATATCTGATAAATGTCCAGAAATTATCGTTTCGGCCATGTGGACAGAGTTAGTGGATAGGAGAAGCTCTTGTAAGCAAAATACGGTGAATCGCTGAATGGACGCAGCTCAGCAGTCAAAGCGAAGCCAAAAGGTGGCCTCCACGCAAACTACGTTCTGCTCTGAGTTTGCTAGAGCGCCCCATCACAGATCTCCAAAGAATCGTGCAGGGAATCTGCATGGTTCTACCTCTTTCACTCCACGAATCATTGTTTTATACCTCTTTCCACGACAAGAACTAGGATGATTCGTTTGTAGGAGCACTCCGACAAACTTAGGCACCATTACTCGTTGATATTTCCGCCGTAGAACTGTCACAAATGTTGGCGGCTTTTTATCGGGTGTATCGCCTAATCGCCTTTATCGGGTTGTGACGATTCAGGTGCGCGGCAACTGACGAGTAGCCGCTGCCTTTTAATTGTCAGTGATGCCGCACTCGACCATGAGTTAGATGGCCTGGACGGTAAGATAATAAACCTCGGCGCGCCACCGTGATCTTTCAATCAGTAACTTTTTCCTGCATTCAGTTCAAGTGCGAAAATGCTCTGAAATTGTAATACAGTGCCACGAAGTTCTACTATCACAAGCAAAGCGAAAAATCACTTAAGCGAGACACGATACACTTTGGCTGGGCACACTTATATGCTGATAGCCTCTATCATTTCAGCAAGCATCATGCTTTGATTGATCACGCATCCCATGAAAAGTTATAGGATACACTCTGGAAGTGGAATATCTCGTCACATTGGCAATCGAAGGGCGCTGCTGCTGGGGGCGGAGCACAGACCGTGGCGGGGCTCAGAAAGGAATGGCAAGCCTTGTACGCTGCAACTAGCGCACCTTTGACCACAAAAACGCAACATTTCGTTTCCTTGGGCCCCTGACTACTGCTTCCAATGGTGCATGTACTTCCACGCTGCATACGCACTTTATCGTAATCTCTCGCTTTAAAGATGACTACCTACATTTATTATGAATCGCCGACATTTAGATGCCAATTTCTAGCCTATTGACCACCGAAGGATGCTGATATTAACACCTTGACGACAGCGCGGCAACTAGGTTTGCCGCGTTTTGCACGCCGCAATGGACATTGTGGCAACTATAGTTGCCACACCCTTTACATTCAGTTTTTTCTTGAACGCGCCATTTCTTCCCAGGTTTTTTGTGTTCATTTTTTAGGCCATACCACAACATAACCAAGAACCACGCGGCTTATAGAATGACCAAATATTCTTTAGTTTGGCAGAGGTTTTTCGGACCGGACGAAAATATCCGTTCAGTTCATTCCTCATTTTCTCCTCTTCATTAACACGCTGTAGCTTCGGGTGCGGGTACTAATTTCGCTGTGACGCGGACTTACGCGAGTGGGCGTACGAACATGTAGAAAAAGAATATTAGAAGTGAGTACAAAGCTACTCGTGTGGCAAGATATGTGTTTTTACCGAAACAACCACGTCCAAAATAATTTTGAAATCACTAAAGCAAAAGTAAGTGAAACTTGCCTTTTCAATGCTGTAACACATCATTCGACCGCACTTTCACATGTGTACCTTCCAATAAGTTTGACACACCGAATATCAGTGAAAACATTTTGTCGCATCGAAGTATTGCGTATTTAAAGCTCAAAATCCACAGATTTGTTGTGAGGCGGCGGCGCTCGCAGAACCGCTCTGGTCCCACGCGGCCAAAAATGCCAAAACGCGCGATGTCGTCAACGTGTTAAGCATTCCCCGCCCAGGATCGCACTGGTGTGGCTCTTGCACACGAATGTGAATGTATCGGTGCCAAGTGGGCCGGCAGTGAAGAAAAAAGGAAAAGAATCCGTCGAAAACGCTCAGGTTGAGGGCTCACTCACCTTCCTAATTGGCTGTGCTAAAGGAACGAGAGACTAAGCGCGAAGAGGAGAGTATGGGGCGAGAGAGCGCATCAGATGAGAGAGCACCAGACAACGGCCTGATAAGAGAGCTCGTTCGCTGCAGCTCGAGCAGCTTACTTTGCAAGCCCAAAGCGTTCTTGTCGGTCGAATTCCGTGCACGTGAACGCCACATTTGTGATTGTCCCCTAGGGTTCTATACTTCTGACCGAAGAGAGTTCAAACGACCTCTGCCTGGGTTGTGCCTTTAATAGACCCCTTCTCATTCACGCCGTAACCACCCGTACCTTATTTCGCCCGCTCTAGTGCCCCGGATTCTTTCTCAAGCAATTTTTTTGATCTTGAATTGTATAGTTTGAATCAATTCTGCCTGCCTCATTTGATCATGAAAACTAGCTAACAGTCAGACAGAGACGTCATTTCGTCAGGCGCGGAGAGTTTTGTTTTTGCATCTGGGAGATTCTAGCTGTTAGTAGAATACGAATTTCATAGAAAGGAAATCTCACATTAATAACAAAAAGGAATATGCGTGGAATCTCCCTGTTTTTATGTCAATCTGCGCCCACCTTTTGAGTAAATCATGCATGTGCATCTGTACCCCAAAACCATTTCCTTTGCTTTAACTGTCCTGAGCACTCTACTCTAAGTGGTCTCTGTGATTCGAGACTTTAAAGAGCTACAAAATAGATTTTGCCCTATAGTCGACGCTTTGCATGCAAAACGCCTCGTCCCATGCGCGCGACAAGAAAAAATTGTCAAGGTGTCAATGCATAGAACTTTGCACGCTTCAACAGATGATCACCCTGCGGCACAATTACCTCTTCTTTCAAAAACCAGATACGTGAAATCAGACCACGCACGGCAAATGACGACAGTCTCTACGAAATACTGCAACGGGAACACAAGATTATAAGTTCAGGAACATAGGATGGTTACAGTAATCCATCACATTTGTTGGGTGCACACATTGCGCCTTATACCACGTCGAGTACTCACTCAAACGCGTCGAGAAACGCCACGTGCATGACGAAGGGAGTAAAGAAGTTTTCTGACGAAGACTAAGTCTAGGAAAGTGACGAACCCACCTAAAATCCCCTCTTCTTCCCAGGTTTACGCCCTGGGTGCGTCGGGGTTTTTTGTGCTACGTGAACTGGCATGAAAAGGCTATTGGATCACAATCTCCAAAAAATAGAGTGGTAGAATTGATAACACAAGAAAGGGGAATTGGGAACATGACCGTGCTTTTCTATTCATGAATTGGGTAAATGTAGTGAGATTCGAAAAATGTTATTATTCGACGACAATTCAAAGAGGAAACTCATCGTCGACGCGCTTCGTAAGTCCTCTAGTAGTCATGTCTGTGAAAACACTACTAGAAATCTCTCGATGAAGCGACCGTAAAGAATTTTTGAGTTGCTCCAAGATCCTTAACAGGTTTTTCATTTGTATTCATACGATACGCATGCGCTTCACACGGATTCTGCTCTCAGTTTCTTGGCATATTTCCTGATCTAAATCTTCCCATATGTATTATCGAATTCGATAAACAGTATATCAATTAACGGTAACCGAGCCGTTGAAGGAATCATGACGGAATTGGGAAAATATGCCGATATACACGCACAACAGGGTGTTATCAGTGTGCTAAGTTTGCTTTTTTCAAGTAACTAAAAACCGTTAAATATTCAATGAAAAATCAAACGATGCGTTTCGCACCATAATACGCTCGTGAACACCAATGCACTCTGCTTTTCGGAAATTTCTTCAATCCCATCATAATCATGCTCATGGCGGTTTCCCAACGCGTTTGAGTGAGTACTCGACGTGGTATAAGGCGCAATGTGTGCACCCAACAACAGTGTGATGGATTACTGTAACCATCCTATGTTCCTGAACTTATAATCTTGTCGAATGATGACTTTGTTCAGTTATTTCTATCACTTGCGTTTATTACAACTATCCCTTAGAAGTATCCGCAATCAACTGTGAGGCATAATAGCCAGATTACTAAGTCATCGCCTTTGTGTGTGTGTCGCACACGACGCGCACCTGATTTCTCCAAACGATGAAACTACCGCTAGCGCAGACATCTACTACTCGCAGCTGCGTAGACTCCCTAATCGTAAGGGTCTTGCAGTGTTGCAACTTTCTGTCCAACAATGAACATTTTTAAGACAACACTCACAACACACCTGGGCAGCGAAAGCTCCGGAAGTACAATGCAGAATCGGCTTCCATGTTTCCACCCCTCATAAATCCGAAGCTCACATCGAAGATCTGATGATGCAGGCCAGGAAGATCAAGTACGACGTCATCGGACTGACCGAGACGAGAAGGCACCGCCCGCTACACGCCGTTTTCGATACTGGAGAAGAACTGTTCCTTGGAACATGCGACAGCAGAGGCGTTGGCGGTGTGGGTGTCCTCGTCAACACGCACTTGGCCATAAACATCGATTCGTACGAAAGCCTTATCGGTCCGCGAATCGGACGTTTGAGATTGAGAAGATGTGGTTCAACTCCTGCTTTGACAATCTTCGTCGCCTACGCACCAACATCCAGCTACGACGAAGAAGAACACGAAGCATTCTATATGGAATTGGAGAAGTTCTACAGGGAAGATCATACCTTCTTCAAGGTCATCGTCGGCGACTTCAACGCTAAGATTGGCCCAAGAAGAACGGCTGAAGAACTTCACATCGGTACTCACGGAATGGAATGGAATGAGCAGGGTGAGAGACTGTCGGAGTTTATCATGTCGACCAACACCATCATGGTAACTCACAGTTCCAAAAGCCCCCTCGCTATACGAACAGTTCCATAACGAGATAGACCACGTCATCTTCAATCGAAGGTTTTGCCTGACCGACGTCGCTGTTGTTCCGAAGTTCTACACGGGATCAGACCATCGTCTCCTCCGCGCAAAGTTCCACTTTTCGATGCGTGTTGAGAGAGCCTCGAAGTTCAGGAAGCGAAGCCCCAGGACAGTCACTGGATCACTAACTTCGTATAATGTATGCTATACGAAGTTATTACGAACATCGACGAGGAATATCATCGGCTCGTTGAACACCTTCACGAGAGTGGCAGGAAGGCAGAGAGTTTGCAAGTCACCAAAGGACGTCTGTCTACGGAAACTCTCGAGCTGATACGCCAACGTGGAGCCGCACGAGCTGCAGGCAATCACCAACTCACGTCCGAGCTTGCAAAGCTATGCAGAGAGGCGATAAAGGAAGATCTCAAGGAGCGAAGAGCAGCAGTATTAGCTGAAGCAGCAGAGGCTGGGAGGAGCATCCGCAATGCCCGCCGAAGCTTTGCCAGCTACAAGACCAAGATGACCTGCCTCCGACGTCCGGATGGAACAGTTACTGCATCCCGAAGGGCAATGGAGAAAGTCATCCACGACTTCTACTCGGATCTCTTCGATAGCCATGTCCATCTGCCCACTTATCAACTGCAACAGGATGGATACGTCGTCCCCTCAGTACTCTCTTCCGAAGTCCGACACGCCATCAAGTCGGTGAAGAATCGTACAGCACCCGGTCTCGACAGGGTCAAACCGGAACATCTGAAGAATGCACCGCCAGTTATCATCAAAACTCTGGCTCGACTCTTCACGCGCTACCTGTCGGAATGCAAGGTACCCACTCCGTGGAAAACCAGCAGGACCGTGTTGCTGTACAAGAAGGGAGACTGGACGACATTGGCAACTATCGCCCAATCTGCCTGCTGTCTGTAATCTACAAGCTATTCACTCGAGTCATCCTTAACAGGATCGGCAGAATACTAGATGAAGGACAGCCATGCGAGCAAGCAGGGTTCCGAAGAGGGTTCAGCACGATCGACCATATCCACACGGTTACAAGACTCATTGAAGTTTCACGAGAGTACAAGATGCCGCTTTGTCTCACGTTCATCGACTTGAAGAAGGCCTTCGACTCTGTGGAGACAGAAGCGGTCATCGAAGCCTTGGGCAACCAGGGCGTCCCTACTCAGTACATCAAGATTCTTCGTGAGCTCTACAGCAACTTTACGACCAGAATCTCACCATTCTACAAGGAGGTCATCATCGACGTCAAGAGAGGGGTCCGACAGGGCGACACCATCTCGCCCAAACTCTTCAGCGCCGCTCTCGAGAACGTCATGCGTCAACTGGAATGGGAAGACATGGGAGTGAAGGTCGACGGCCGGCAACTACACCACCTTCGTTTTGCTGACGACATCGTTCTTATAACGCCGAACATCGAGCAAGCGGAGCGAATGCTGGCTGATTTCGACTGCGCCTGTGGTAAGGTTCGGTCTACAGCTGAACCTAACGAAGACGATGTTTATGAGAAACGGATTGGTTCCTGATGCCCCATTCACGCTCAACGGAACGAACATCACCGAATGCTCCAGCTACGTGTACCTAGGTCGGGAAATCAATATGATGAACGATCTAGCTCCAGAGCTGAGCAGGAGGAAACGAGCGGCTTGGGAGCGTACAAGAACATCGAGGGAGTAGTGAAGAAGACGAAGAACATCCGGCTCCGTGCCCACCTCTTCGATTCCGCTGTCCTTCCTGCCCTAACCTACGCCTCAGAGACTTGGACTCTGCGCAGGCAGGACGAGCATGCGGTCAGCGTTATCCAACGCGCTGTCGAGAGGACGATGCTAGGAGTAACCCTATACACGCAAGTGCAGAGGGAGTGCCGAACTACGCCAACGATCGAAGATCAGGGACGCTGCCGTTTTCGCCAAGGAATCGAAGATAAGGTGGGCCGGACACGTCATGCGATTTTGCGATGACCGTTGGACCAGAGCGGTTACCGACTGGATCCCTCGGGACGTCAAACGAACACCTGGACGACCGCCGGCCCGATGGTCAGACTTCTTCACGAAAGCTCTGAACGAAAGGAATGAAGGACATCGTGTCCCTCGAGCGAGGAGGGTCCACTGGACAACTCTTGCACGCGACAGGGACGAATGGAGACGTTGCTGGCGCCCGCTCGAGCAATTCGATGATCAACGGGACGACAGGTGATACAGGTGATGATAGCACCGCTCGCGCGCTGACATTCACAGGAGCGCCGATATCCTTCTTTCGAGATTGCACCATTTTAAACGAACCGGCTGTCGCACCTCTGAGAGGCAGTTGTATTAGAAATCGTGAAGAAAGTTCTTGCGCTTTTCGGTGTTTCGTTTTTGAACGCTTTATTTTGTTACGAATTCAAGCAAGCCGCCAATGAGCTGTATGTGGTTTTGAAGAGCTTTTCTTGTTCTATCTAACAGCTAGGCTAGCTATGTTTCTTATCATTTAGTTGTCATTTTTTGAAGCCTTGAATACGGCATACTCCAAGAGCAAATTTGCATGATTTCCTTTTTCTAGCTCAAAGCAGGCCAGTATGGAGAGGAAGCAGGTCAAGATATTATAGACGCACTTGGCTGAGATTCGCAATAAATATGGTCTGAAGCAATTGTTCAAAAAGCTTTTGTAAGAATAGCGAGAGCCCTAAATATTGTGAGGGTGGTGATCGGAGATTGGACGACGCCAACGATTAGTCGAGCGTTCTGGTTGAAGCACGTTTGCACAAATCTATTGAGAGGGTTCCTCCTAAACTAATCGCACTTGCATTGTGTTTTCTTGTTGTACGGGAAGAGCTGGAAAGTCACAAAAACTCAAATAGGGCGTGCCGCGACAGCTCACCATTTTGAAGGGTCGTTCGCCGCGTTCTAGCTTGTTTCATGCCATGAAAAGGACCTGACTTTTTGATCATTTGCGACGCACGACAAAGAACTGATTCTTTGCTACAGAATACGAACCTTTGGTGAAGTGATCGACCGCGATCAGGCTCTACAAACTTTGCAAAAGTGAAACTTCACTGAAGGAAGGTTGAGGTGACTTTCATAAGGTCAGCGGCTGGTCTAGCTTTTCGTAACCAGGTGGATCTGTTAATGTGGAAAAGTACTCCTGATAATGTGTCAAACTACTCCTAGAACTCTGGCACATATGCTCGAAATTCCTCATTATAAAGGAACCGGCTCGTCCCTGACAGGTAGCTCGGACGCACATTCCACAACCCCAACCCTGCAGAAGTTCGACAAGATTGGACTACGAATTAGTCCTGCGAACATCCTACTCGGTAGACCTTTTGCCTATAATTTGTCACTTTCTCGACTACCTGGATAGCTTCTCCAAAGAGTTATGCTTCAAAAACCAACATGATGCGGAAACGACCTCCGCCGGGTTCATCGTCTCTAGAGCTCCAGTATTCTGCACTACCGGGCTGATTCAACGCAGCTATTATTGGCAGAGGTTTGTGGATTCTAACAGTCTTTACTCCAATCAAAAAGGTTTCGAATGAGCCGAGATACAGGCATTTGAAAATCAAGGTCGAAAAGCGCAAGAACTTTCTTCACGACCTAATATTTTCT
>MU908081.1:0-10557 GCA_036418205.1 Ostertagia ostertagi | reverse complement strand
TGGAGATATTTGTGTCATTATGTGGGAAATCTAATAACCTTGAACTGAAAGTCATCCGTTTTGTTATACATCTAGTTATAACTCGATTATTTATTACCAGTTTTGCTCCGCCCGCTATCGCGCGCATAACACGGTAGGCTTCAGCGAAACTGGAGGACTTAAGGAACATCTGGTGATCTACTCCACAAAGCAGCTCACTATTGGATATGTCAGTGGAGTGACCTGAGGTTGGAGGATCTCCACTTTCATTGAAGTCCATCATACATGCGCGTGAATGCGAAGCTGAGTCGGTATATTTATCACAACTCGTAAACACCTAGCATTTTTCTTGAATCCTGACAATTTAGCGGTGATTAGGGTTTTGCTGTTAGCCTTAGAATGAAAATGAAATATGCTCCTTATAAAAGTGAGATCTGATGCTTATCTTTGCTTTACATTCACACTTTCGCAAATCCTAAAGTTGAGCGGTTTAATGAGTTTGGCTTCCGCTCGCTACCGCGCGCGTCAAAGTACATAGGCGGTAACAAAAATGAGCACAGCCGGGCCCTTGTGTTGAACAGCACTCATGCTTTTGATGAATCTGAGTGATGTTATCAACGAAGGTGACTATACTGCTGGTGATAAAGCAATTATTTACGGGTAGCTCGTCAACCCCACAAACATCCATCATTTTTCGGAAACTAACATGGTCTAGCGGCCGAATAAGCTCAGATAACTAATACCTTTGTTGAAGTTGCACGATAGTTGTTTACGCTATCAGGACTTTGCATGAACAACTATCATGCTTTGGATGTTGAGATATTCTAGCGGTTGCAATTCTTACGTCCATTCTTACGTCTATGGCATTGAAAGAGAAGCACCAACACCATTATGCACAAACACCGACCATCCCAGAAAGCTCGGAAAGATTAGCGGTCTAAGCAATCTCGATGGCAACGACGAAATCGCAAACTAAATAGTATTTTTTGTCGCCATCTAGATAACCTTATCAGGTGTTATCACTTTTTGTCCCCCACCAAATATGTTCCCGTCCCACCCCCTATATCATATCTTGAAACCAACTCCTGACGACCACTGGTGCCCGAGCTATGAATTTCGCGACACTTGCGTTCTAGCGCCTTTTATCAGCCCTTATCAGTTGTTATCACTTTCTTGTACCCCACCAAATATGTTCCCGTCCCACCCCTATATCATATCTTGAAACCAACTCCTGACGACCACTGGTGCCCGAGCTATGAATTTCGCGACACTTGCGTTCTAGCGCCTTTTATCAGCCCTTATCAGTTGTATCACTTTCTATCACCCACCAACAATGTCCCCGTCCCACCCCACATAACACTTGTAAGTATGGTTGCTCTGGTGTCAACGCGAGCCAGGTAACGGAATCGACGACTTTTGCGTTCTGACGCCCTTATCAGCCCTTATCAGTTGCTATCGCTTTCGAAGTATGTACCATATGTTCCATGTCCGGTCTTCTTGAAACCTGGGCATTCCGATTATTTCTTGCTTCTGTTTAGCCTTCCAGGTTTGATATGGTGGAACACTTTATTGGTCGACGTTTCGAACAAATCGTCGTTTTCAAGACCTAAAAATTGGTTCGAAGCTCTAGTTTGTAGCCTATCCGCTCACACCCCACTAGTACCAAATGTTACGCTTCTCAGTAATCTCAAACCAAGATAAGTTCCAGCTAAAACCAACCTCTTACGGCTCCACCAATACTGGGTCCCGCTCGGTTCCGTGGACAGCTGACGAAAAATGAGACACCCTCACTCAAACGTAGTACGTGCAGTGCGTGATGATCTCACAATTCGCATAAGGGAATGAAAGGCAGGAATTCACTCGTGACGGCCATGCACTCATTTCGGTTGTTCAGCTTTGGATTTCGCACACGGATGTAAAACGCTTCTAGCATTTTTCTAGCACCGACATCATGTTCCTGGGTCAGGATTTTACATTCTATATCAAAGTCATTGCCCGCATGTTTTTCAAACCGGTGCTTGCCAAGCGGAGTGAGAAGGCTTCCACGTCTTTTCCCAGCCAGGTGTTCTTTAACGCGTATACCTAACATCCTGCCTGTTTCCCCAATATACGCTTCGCCACAGGTTGAACATTGAAGTTGGTATACAGTTCCTCTCAATGTGCAATCTCCATGCCTTCCATATGGACAACAATACAGTTTTGTGTAGTGCATGTACGATCGTACAACCTATTGCGGATTAGCAGATGTTTAATATTGCTTTTTGGCACGTTAACTAAAACTACGTCGTTAGCTAAATCCGCTCGTGATATGCACTGCCGTATTGCTGCACTAATCCTATCTGATATGAAAGGCAATTGGAGAATCGCCATGTCCTCGCGATTTCTCGCGGTATGCCCTGGCGTGTCTTCGCGGTTTCTCGCGGAATGTCTTCGTGAGCCTGATCCTCCGGGTTGAGTTCCATAGCCATTCGCCTTTGTGATATCAGAAGCTAGCTTTCTCGACTCATCTCGCTCCATTTCGCCTGTACAAACTCCAACAGCTGTTTTGTACATGTTTCGGATAACCGCACTTTTTACAGCGCTGGGGTGTGCAGATCTCGCATGGAGTAAGATGTTCTTTGAACTGCTTTTCCTGTACCACTTCACACTATACGTTCCGTTTGAGACTTTTATCTGCGTATTTAAATAAGGTAGCCAGCCGTCGTGTGGAGCTTCTCTCGTGAACTTTATGTACTGCGACTGTTGGTTGAGAATGTTAAATAATTCGTCCATTTCGAGCTGCGTTGAAGTAATTACGCAGCAATCGTCAATATATCGGCAGTACATAATGGGCATGCGTGCTAGCACCGGTCTTTCTATTTTACCCATAAAACATATAGCCAGGACTGGTGCTAGACGTTGGCCCATTGCAAGTCCTCGGTTCTGTGTGAAATATTGTCCACTCCACTTGAAAATGTTACAGCTCAGGCATTCCTTTACCAGTGTCATTATGTGCACTTTACTCAACCCGAACGTCACAATTCGTGCATTATGCTCATCCAGCATTTCAGAAAGTGCATGGAGAGCTTCGTTGTTGTCTACGTTCGTATAGAGCGCCGTTACATCAAATGACTCTGTTACGCAGTTTTCTTGGATTCTGCAGGAACGTAGTCGATCTAGAAATTCTCTTGTGTTAGGTAAGTGTGAGGGTACATACTGGAGAAGTTGACCAACAATTTTGTTGAGAAACCACGAGATGCGGTCTGTTGGTCCTCCCACACAGCTAATGATAGGTCGTATTTTGTAGTCGCTAGCATTAGCCGAATGTTCTCCTCCGTTCGCTAGCTTATGAGTTTTGATCAGGCTGTAAAACACCGGGCACGAGGGAGTATCCAACTTCAATCTTCTTATTAATTTTCCATCTAACCCTGCCGACTTCCCTACTGACCTCCACGCAGCGTTCAACCTGTGGCATTGGGTGAGAAACTCCTTCTCTGTAGTGCGACTGTAGACAGAGGTGTCACTCAGGTGGAGTTCCTGTAATTTCGCGATCTAGTATACGAGGTGAAACTACGAACTCTCCCCCTTTGTCGCTTACAGATAGGCGGATCTCATTATTTGCTACACGTTCTCGGATCTCCTGGAGCCCTTCCCACTGTGCGTTTGTGATGTTTGAAAACCTCTCTCGTCTGTGCCTGTTGAAAACTTCAAGCACTCCCGAAGAGAGAACTCGAAATTTTACGTCAGCCTCCGGGAAAGGTGTAGGTTCTTTGTAAAACGAACGTGGGAAAGGGATTGGAGTCAGCAAAGATCTCTCAGAGTTTGCATTCACTTGCTGTTGTGCATTACGATGAGCATTCCTTCTGAGTTGATCTCTGAGTTTGTGGAGCCCTATCACTACTTGGCGAAATGTAGAAGGTCCAACACCCTGTGCTATTGAAAATGATGGCCCGAGGCTAAGCAAATCCAAAGCGTTTTGCGAAACCACTGCATTGCCTATCACAGTAACCCTGACCTGATTTTGAATGTGTCACTTCGTGAGCGGTCATATCCTGAGATTGGTGGTTCATGGTTGAAATTCCCCTCCCGCTGGGAACTGTTCTCAATTTGTTCATTCCTGAGATTATTGTATTGGTGCACAAAATTGCTTTCGCCCTAGCCCGGACCCAGATAGAATACAACGTCTGCCTGTCGATATACTTCTCAATCGGTTTCCAACAGCGATTATATAACAACCTCCGACAAGATTCCTCCTTGCATTACACTTAAGTAAGGTAGAATACAATATGTACTTGTTTCTGTTTGATAGCCACACCCAGGAGTTTACGGTAAATGTTTACAATCCTGGGGTGATTTTCAGTGAGATTACATAATGATCCCAACTTCTTACTTGTAATGAATCTCGGGAGGATAGCGGTCGACCTGCATCGCTGTAGGAAATAAAGCGATTGACGGGTAAGTACGACTTTTTGTCGAAGAGCTAGAGCTTCTCGAACCAAACCGAACACATGCGGCGGTACATTCGAAGTATGTTCCATGTCCGGTCTTCTTGAAACCTGGGCATTCCGATTATTTCTTGCTTCTGTTTAGCCTTCCAGGTTTGATATGGTGGAACACTTTATTGGTCGACGTTTCGAACAAATCGTCGTTTTCAAGACCTAAAAATTGGTTCGAAGCTCTAGTTTGTAGCCTATCCGCTCACACCCCACTAGTACCAAATGTTACGCTTCTCAGTAATCTCAAACCAAGATAAGTTCCAGCTAAAACCAACCTCTTACGGCTCCACCAATACTGGGTCCCGCTCGGTTCCGTGGACAGCTGACGAAAAATGAGACACCCTCACTCAAACGTAGTACGTGCAGTGCGTGATGATCTCACAATTCGCATAAGGGAATGAAAGGCAGGAATTCACTCGTGACGGCCATGCACTCATTTCGGTTGTTCAGCTTTGGATTTCGCACACGGATGTAAAACGCTTCTAGCATTTTTCTAGCACCGACATCATGTTCCTGGGTCAGGATTTTACATTCTATATCAAAGTCATTGCCCGCATGTTTTTCAAACCGGTGCTTGCCAAGCGGAGTGAGAAGGCTTCCACGTCTTTTCCCAGCCAGGTGTTCTTTAACGCGTATACCTAACATCCTGCCTGTTTCCCCAATATACGCTTCGCCACTGTATTACAGCCTGATCAAAACTCATAAGCTAGCGAACGAGAGGAGAACATTCGGCTAATGCTAGCGACTACAAAATACGACCTATCATTAGCTGTGTGGGAGGACCAACAGACCGCATCTCGTGGTTTCTCAACAAAATTGTTGGTCAACTTCTCCAGTATGTACCCTCACACTTACCTAACACAAGAGAATTTCTAGATCGACTACGTTCCTGCAGAATCCAAGAAAACTGCGTAACAGAGTCATTTGATGTAACGGCGCTCTATACGAACGTAGACAACAACGAAGCTCTCCATGCACTCTCTGAAATGCTGGATGAGCATAATGCACGAATTGTGACGTTCGGGTTGAGTAAAGTGCACATAATGACACTGGTAAAGGAATGCCTGAGCTGTAACATTTTCAAGTGGAGTGGACAATATTTCACACAGAACCGAGGACTTGCAATGGGCCAACGTCTAGCACCAGTCCTGGCTATATGTTTTATGGGTAAAATAGAAAGACCGGTGCTAGCACGCATGCCCATTATGTACTGCCGATATATTGACGATTGCTGCGTAATTACTTCAACGCAGCTCGAAATGGGACGAATTATTTAACATTCTCAACCAACAGTCGCAGTACATAAAGTTCACGAGAGAAGAGAGAAGAAGCTCCACACGACGACGGCTGGCTACACGCAGATAAAAGTCTCAAACGGAACGTATAGTGTGAAGTGGTACAGGAAAAGCAGTTCAAAGAACATCCTACTCCATGCGAAGTCTGCACACCCCAGCGCTGTAAAAAGTGCGGTTATCCGAAACATGTACAAAACAGCTGTTGGAGTTTGTACAGGCGAAATGGAGCGAGATGAGTCGAGAAAGCTAGCTTCTGATATCACAAAGGCGAATGGCTATGGAACTCAACCCGGAGGATCAGGCTCACGAAGACATTCCGCGAGAAACCGCGAAGACACGCCAGGGCATACCGCGAGAAATCGCGAGGACATGGCGATTCTCCAATTGCCTTTCATATCAGATAGGATTAGTGCAGCAATACGGCAGTGCATATCACGAGCGGATTTAGCTAATGACGTAGTTTTAGTTAACGTGCCAAAAAGCAATATTAAACATCTGCTAATCCGCAATAGGTTGTACGATCGTACATGCACTACACAAAACTGTATTGTTGTCCATATGGAAGGCATGGAGATTGCACATTGAGAGGAACTGTATACCAACTTCAATGTTCAACCTGTGGCGAAGCGTATATTGGGGAAACAGGCAGGATGTTAGGTATACGCGTTAAAGAACACCTGGCTGGGAAAAGACGTGGAAGCCTTCTCACTCCGCTTGGCAAGCACCGGTTTGAAAAACATGCGGGCAATGACTTTGATATAGAATGTAAAATCCTGACCCAGGAACATGATGTCGGTGCTAGAAAAATGCTAGAAGCGTTTTACATCCGTGTGCGAAATCCAAAGCTGAACAACCGAAATGAGTGCATGGCCGTCACGAGTGAATTCCTGCCTTTCATTCCCTTATGCGAATTGTGAGATCATCACGCACTGCACGTACTACGTTTGAGTGAGGGTGTCTCATTTTTCGTCAGCTGTCCACGGAACCGAGCGGGACCCAGTATTGGTGGAGCCGTAAGAGGTTGGTTTTAGCTGGAACTTATCTTGGTTTGAGATTACTGAGAAGCGTAACATTTGGTACTAGTGGGGTGTGAGCGGATAGGCTACAAACTAGAGCTTCGAACCAATTTTTAGGTCTTGAAAACGACGATTTGTTCGAAACGTCGACCAATAAAGTGTTCCACCATACAAAACACCTGGAAGGCTATCGCTTGTTCATTCATTTACCACCAATGTCCCGGGACCACTCCACATAATATTTGGAAGTAGAGACGCTCTAGTACTAATATGAACGACAAAACGAAATTGGCGATGCTCGCTTTCTAGCCCCTCTTATCAGCTATTATCAGTCGTTATCAGTTCCTATCACGTACCACTTGTGTCCCCATCCCACCCCCTATAACATATGTAAGAACCACTGCGCTATCGTTACTGTGACTCGAGCTATGAATTTCCGGTCAAACACACACACACACACACACACAACAGACACACGCTAGCCGCTTATATATAGTAGGATACTTATTGTTAAATCCAGATAATTACTGAGATGTTTCACTTAAATGTGTTTTCTTCAATTCAAGTGTATTCATGTACACTTCTGCTAGTTGTATGTCAATATTATCCTCGGTTTGGTTATGTATTACTAGCAAATCATCCATATATCTGAATGGAATGAATAACTTATTTTTATTAAACTTACACCTTATTGCATAATTGTATTCCATGACGGAGAGGGTAAGATCAGCTAATAGGGGACTGAAATTACCTCCTTGTGGTACTCCTTTGTTTTGTTTGAATATATGATTGCCAAATGTACAATAACTGTTTTTTAACAAATATTCTGTGAAGTATAACAGATCAGCAGGTTTGTAAGTATCTATAGCTACTACTTGTTGATTCACCACTTGTATAGAAGACGTGATAGCCGTTAGTGGCGACAAGCGATTTATCAGCATTCTTAAAACAAATGTTTAAGAGATGCTGTATATTCCTAATGTGTATCCAAATTAGTAAACATGTCTGCGACATCTGCTGTATAATTTTGAGGTTTTCATTTGTGATAATGTTGAGATCTTGACTTATATTTATATTGCTTATAGACCAATATGTTTTGACTGTTCTATTTGTGTTTGTATTACTTGGTATAATTAAACGACGAAGTGATTTTTATGTGTGTAAAAATGATGTGCATTTCTTGGGCTAAAGGTCTGATGCTACTTTTATGTGCACCTGTAATATATCTAAAGTTAGTTTGGTTTTTATGTACAGGGTGCGCCAAAATTACGGAGACAGCGACTTCGAGTTGCCTAGGATGAGCAAGGTGCAATTCTTTGAAAACAAAAATGCAGTGACGTGCACAGTCCCATTCTGAATCGTCGACATCCATGCAATTTTTGAAATTCCTTGGTTTGTGTTTATACGGGTCCTCAGAAACATCGAGGAACCATCGACTGTGGCACGCAATGTGGCGAGTAGGACTCGTCAAGCTCATTTTAGAGCGGTTTCTTCAACGAATCCCTAGACATAATGTGTTTTATGCAAGCCTCAGCTTCTAGAACGGATCCGACAGCGTACCCTATCGAGCTCAGATCTGAAATGCTGTTCTACCACCGTTTAAGCCGACAAAGTCGAAAAAATCGGTTCTGCATCAATGCTGCACTAGTACTGAACCACCCTTGCCTCGTAAACGGGAGCTCCTACTTGATGGAAGGCCCAGCAACGATTTTCAAAGTGAAAATAAACTCAGGATAGCAATGGGCTCTGATAAGTCCAAAAGAGCCCCCCTGATTCCTATCTCTCGTGACATCCAGTGAAACCAGCGCGTCAACTACCTGCAAATTCTATCGCACACAATCCTTAGATTGTTCGTGGTCGCCACAGAAACACGCCCTTCTCATCCAGAATGACTGCATTCAGCTCCTTGTCCCCTGTACCGTTTGGAGCATCTATTGATAGTGCTCGGGTATACACCAAAACGATGATAATTGTCGCGTGCCAAAAACCCTCAACGTCGAAGTCCAATGATTTAGGGACGGTGTCAGTATCAGTCAACCGCTGCAGCTACCATAGATTTTGGTGGTTGAACAAGGTAAGCATAAACAATTCTACACCACAGTACCAAAACTAGGACAGAAGAAAACAGCATCTGTGAATATCAGTTCAAATTGTTTGCTCATGCGTTGTCTCCGTAATTTTGGCGCACCCTGTATAGTATAGAAAATATACCAGGAATGATCTGCCAACCTAAATGTATTAATGTTACTTCTCACACAAAGGAACTTGTGTTTCAAAATCAACGAGTACTTGTTGTTGCATTGCACTGGTTCATATGTATTATTGGTGTTTTCCTTAACACAGGTGTGGTTGTTAATATCATAGGTAATGCCCATTTCCTTCATTATGGTCAGTAGGTGGAACTTTTTGCAAACTATGCCATAATTGTTACTAGCTTTATCCTAGGGGACAAAACACATAACTGTTTTGATATCGTTTTATTAACTCGTATGGTATGTACTCCCCTTTATTTTGGATGTTATCCTTTGTTAACATGGGCTTTATTTTATCATGGTAACATGTGTGTAGATATTGTTGCAAAAGATCTACTTGTTGCGTGTTAGCCTTATACTTGTTTTTGAAATAAGATATGACTTCTGCTAACTGTGTCTTCATAGTCTGTCTTCATGGTCTGGATATGCCAGTGTCCACTCTATATCTCGTTCATTTGATCATAATTCTTTTAGGCTTTTCTTCTTTTATTATGTTCAAATCTCCTGTAACAATGTGTCCATATTTAGCGTTTACATATTCTTGCACTGTATCTTCAATACAAGTGCAGTTTCTATTGATTATATCTCCTCAATTCTTCGTTGGTGAGATCTTTCAATACATTGTTATAATTGTATACTCTACTTGATGCTGGATTCTTGTATTTATATACGATTCTGATAGGTGTATATTCAGTTGTATTAGTTTTGTTCATGAGCAGTATTTCTTTGACCGTGTGTGAGTTGAATATTCTGTTGAAAGAAATTTCGTAGAAAATCCTGCTTTCGAAGCAAACCTCTATATGTGTGGAAGTTCTTTTTTGACGCTTTGACATTAACTGTGTCAAAATGAAAATGAGCCAGTAGGCAGAATATGAGGTATCTTGTTTTGTTATTAACTGTTTCAACGAGAAAGTCTACTGACTTGGATAGATTCACTATCTTGTTCGACTTCTTTTCTTCGTAGACTTTTGAGTAACCTGTAGTATTGCACAGGCTTATACTCTCCATTGCTGTTAGTAATTTTCTTCTTCTCTTCGGAAAGTTATCCCTTTGTTCATTCTTTTGTGTCTCGTTCCTCTGTTACTGTTCTTTCCCTTGGTTAATTTTAATGAGAAGAAGGGATGGTTTCCCTTATATAAAAGAGGATTATCCACGTTTGTTATGTTTCCGTAACCTTTGATGTTGTCGTTTAAACCGAAGGGATACGGTGTCATTAAAAGTTTAATCCAGAACAGTTCTTTTTCAAGTAAACTGGTCTTATCGTTAGTTCAGTCAAGAATAGATTACCAGTTAACTCCTTCACATTTATATAACCAGATTAGTCCCCCGTCAACCGCCGGGACCTTCCTTTCCTGCGCAAGCTTTCTATCCTCCGCTATGGTCCCTTCCTCCTGTGACACCAACACCTGGAAGTGACGCGTATGCAACACAATGGTGTTTCATACAGTAGAAGGGACACAATCATGATATGACGGTAGATTTTTCGCTTCCCTTCCTCATCCTCCCTTCCTCTCTCCACTGCCCTCCAATCTCTTCGTAT
>MU908046.1:0-11035 GCA_036418205.1 Ostertagia ostertagi | reverse complement strand
TTGAAAACTTCTGTACATGTGTTCATTATGTACCCCTTCAAAAAGCGAGAAAGTGTCGGGTGCAGACCATGCACCACAAGTGACGACGGCCTTCACAAAATGTTAATGTTTTCTGCCAATGAAATGATTAGCCTGTTGCAGTTGTATTCGATTGTCACTAATTACAACTATCATTTACCAGAAATCAGCTATCACTATGAACAACTTCTAACCAGATTTACTTGGAGGCCGTCGTCAGTTGTGGTGTTTGGTCTGCACCCGACACTTTCTCGCTTTTGAAGGAGGTTATGATGTAGTGAGGGCGAAACTCCAGTTCGGGGACCCACTCCATTAATTTTTTTATTACTCAAGATAGGGATGAGATAATGCTTATGGAGCGTTCATAGTTGGCGATCGTACGTGCGATTAGGCGATTAGGCGAGTAGGCGATGATTCAAAATGAAAAGTATACGGATCGATTAGGCGATTAGGCGAGTAGGCGATTAGGCGAGTAGGCGATTAGGCGAGTAGGCGATAGGTGATATCTGGATTGTATGCAACACTTTGACAAGATCTGCTTTTACCAACTAGTAGTCTAGTGTATGGGTGAGAAGCTAATATGCATGTGCGCCTCAATTTTGACGACTAAGGAGTGCGCCGTGTGCAAATCGCCTAATCGCCTAATCGCCCTATCGCCTACTCGCCTACTCGCCTACTCGCCGAATCATATCGTATATTTTTCATTTAGACTAATCGCCTAATCGCCTACGGTATGTAACGCTCACATTACGCTCATGATACGTAATCGACTCATTTAAAGTAGTTCTTCTGATAAGTATCGGTGTAATGTGGAAGAAACCCTGAGATGCTTTCATATTTCCGCCTGTCATACCAAGGAAACGGTCCTGGACCAGGAGAAATGGACACCTCTGCCTAGGCTAAGGGTGGAGGAGGTCAGGGTTGGATGACCTGCGCAGAAAGTGTGGGTAGGGATGTGTGGAATGTAGGACATCCACCGGTCCTTATCAAAAGTACGCTCGAAATGAGTCGTTCACTTATTATCTTATCCGTAGTGTTCGATAGCCCAAAGAACTGCTCTCTAGTACTACGGATAAGATAGCAATGGAGTGCCCCCCGAACTGGAGTTTCACCGGTAAGTGCCAGTCATTTGAGCCACCGTAACAATGCATTTCAAACCGCAAAGAATCTCCATTTCTTTGGGAAGACATCTTGCATTCAATTTGAACTAAGCCTTAAGGTAAGAGAAAAAAGGGTTCAGATGTGTGTTAGCAGTTCTTGTTTCCCAGATTGCGCCTTCCTGAACGTCGTCTTAGGGAATGCATTTGTATCTGGCGATAGCGTTCAAAAGGATTAGGTGTCACAAAATCAGAAAAAAAAACCAGCGGAATGAGTAGGAATGAACTGCTGGTCATTGGGTTAGAATGTACCGTTTGAAAGCGTCCTAACGATAAGCTTCAACCAGGCCTTAGCAAGTATGTAACCACGACTTGACCAGCATGCACGCACTTAGACAAAATGCACTTGTGTACTGCGGTAGCGCCAATTTATTAATTATTTGAGTTGGTTTTAAATATTACTTTTATCGGATGTCCGTTATACATGCAATGCGACAAGATGCCTCTTGTCCCTTGCCCCCCTTCCCCCTCCAAAGGCACCAGATGCCCTGCAATGCGCATCGACTAAACGGTTTGTCGACTGACCGCTCAAGTAGTAGTTGATTCTGCAGGGCTGGTAAGCCGGTCATATGACGAGAGAATTTTCTTGGATAAACATGTTTAGCACGCTCTTTTAGCTGTCGTGAGCATGATTAATGCTATGAACAAGTGAAAACATGATCTATAAAATGACCTGTTAATTGTGAAGTGGTTGAGGTATTTTTTTTTCATTGGGAGTAAATCCAAAAAAGGGAACAAGCAGAAAAAAGGGGGAGCAAGGCTGGTTATTGTGATAGCGTGAGCTGGAGCAGAGCTCAATTATCTGCGCATCATCTCTGGATCTTAGCCATGCAAGTCAACCACGAATCGCATTCTGAGACACAAAGTTTAACATCCCCAACGAAGATTTCCACCTGTTCAATAGCTCCAGTTTTCACCGTGTTGTGTTTTATTTGTTTTTTGGCGCTATCGCAGGATAAACAGCCGGCATGGTCATGTCCAATGCCTTATGAAAGAAGTGCGTCATGAATAATTCCTATGAACGATAAGGGAAGTTACATACTCGGGTTGGGGAGGGGTCTGGCTGATTAGACAGACGCGTAGTTTTCAGTGGCAGTGACACCTTTATCAACGCGTGGATAAGGCGCTGAAACCACTCCGACGTAACAAGAACACTAATCGTATTTCCAAAAAATGAGAATTTCACGCGGTTTCAAAGGAAGTAGTGACGATAACCCTTTTGAATTTGCAAACTTTCAAAATGAATGCTTCCATTTCGATTCCTGAAAGCCTGATGATAAAAAAAAATCAGGTGTGCACAGTTCCATCGATTTTTATCGTCAATAGAGCTGCTGCTTTTGATATTCATGTTATGTTCAAGTTCTGTTTCGAAATCAAATCATACCTCTATATTTTTGAGGCATATTTCTGTTTTCACACACTTGTCCCTCCCTTTCAAAAAAACCAGAAGAGCGTCGGGTGCAGACCATACACCACAAGTGACGACGGCCTCCAAGTAAATCTGGTTAGTAGTGTTCATAGTGATAGCTGATTTTTGGTAAATGATAGTTGTAATTAGTGACAACTGATAGAATACAACTGCAACAGGCTAATCATTTCATTGGCAGAAAACATTACATTTTGTGGAGACCGTCGTCACTTGTGGTGTATGGTCTGCACCCGACGCTCTTCTCGTTTTTCGAAAGGGAGGGTGTACTTCGTTGCCTACTTCTTCTGCTATCCGAATCTATTGAGAGTTGTGAATTTAAAGTAGTGGGCGGCTATTGAGCTTCACGTGCTGAAAGACAGGCAAACCTAGGCGTGGGCATCCGGCGGCCTGCAATTAGTGAACCAACTCGATTCACTGTAAAAGCTGCACAAAAACAGGAGATGTGCTGCGTGTTGTTTCGAGCTGTGGTAGGCCATGGTGATCGTGTAGTGCTAGGAACGTTTTTTTCTGCTTGTTGCAGTGCCGCTTCCACTTGCCCAATCATTGGGACAAATTTTGCTGAAATCAACTGGTTTTGGCGGAAGTGGTGTAGTGACAAGTGGCGCGCTTACCACGCGAGCGGTCCGGGGATCAAATCCTGGGTCGTGAGTCGCCCGGGCCAACCAAGCCTTCCATCCCTCCGGGTCGGTTAATTGGTACCAGACTTGTCTGGGAGGATAAAAACACTGACTTGTACATCGGCTGGCCCCCGCAAGTCATTGTATAGGCCACATCGCATTCAAACGCCACTACGAATGTACAAATGGAAGTAGAATGCGTGCCGCATCCAAAAAGGGGATTGATCAACGGCCGCTATCTTACCAATGATTTTGGGTGGGTCAGGATTTTGCGTTTGCGCAGAAACGCCTCGCTTGGTTCTGACAGAATATCTAGGGAAGGGCACTTGCCATGTAGTCGCCAATAGCACCAACTACCGCGTCCGCTGCTGGGATCAGATTTTGGGTCGAAATCACGATATCAACCAAGCCCTCTGTCCCATGGGTCGATAGCTGACACAAGACCCGTATGGGAGTCCATTATTACTCATCGCATCCGGTGTGATCTTCGATGCTGCGGTTTGAAGCTTCGATCCCTCATCAATGCTTACTTGTGTTCCTAACTAGGTGACTTTCAAATTCCCATGAAGGTGGAGCGGGCGGGACTCGGGTGGAAAAGGATAAAGCATTTGCCGTTGATCAATCCCTTTTTGGGATGCGGCACGCATTCTACTTCCATTTGTACATTCGTAGTGGCGTTTGAATGCGATGTGGCCTATACAATGACTTGCGGGGGCCAGCCGATGTACAAGTCAGTGTTTTTATCCTCCCAGACAAGTCTGGTACCAATTAACCGACCCCGGAGGGATGGAAGGCTTGGTTGGCCCGGGCGACTCACGACCCAGGATTTGATCCCCGGACCGCTCGCGTGGTAAGCGTGCCACTTGTCACTACACATTTCCGCCCAGGCGACAGGTAAACTGCCCGCCAAAAACATGAAAATTGGTTAGAATTATTACAATTGTAATTGCTATACAGTCAGGGATGCTGGTTACAACTATTGAGACCAAAACTACTACGTAAACTTTCCAGCAAGTTGTGAGCGGTCAAAGTTGGCCCAAAGCATGCGCCTTGCGCAATAATAGCAGGATAGGAGGCGAGGTTGAATGCTATCGCATAGCATTTGTAGTTTTCGTGGAACTTTGCCTTAGACGTGTCTGCATGATATTTGTTGGTTGTTGAGAGACAGCTATCTGGCACCAATTTGGCGCCACAACTTACTTTTTTGCTACATTTCCTGCCAGCTCTGATCACTCACAACCTGCCTCAAACCATCACGTATCAGTTTTCCCTTTCCATATATTTATGATAGCGTTCTTGACCCTATAGATTTGCTTAGGTATCTGTCCAAAGAGTTATCTGTTCTGGAAAGCCTCCAGTGGTGAGTGAAAGTAGTAAGCGTGGCGCTTTTTTTCCCCAAAAGCAAAAAAGAGAGTGTTTGAAGTATTCAATTTTTTCAATGGACTTCAAATTCATGACGCGATGGAACTCACCAATAACTCATCACTCTATCACGAAGTGTAGCATACGTTAATCGAAGCTTTGATAACCCTCTTCTTCCTAGTCAACCCAGTGTCAACTAGCTCAGCTGCTAATTACGCCCCATTCAAAAAACGAGAAGAGCGTCGGGTGCAGACCATACACCACAAGTGACGACAGTCCTTCAAAAATAAATGAGTTTAGTGGTAATTTATAGTGATGGCTATTTTTGAAATTACATGTTTCAGGGCGGAAGTGGTGTAGTGACAAGTGGCGCGCTTACCACGCGAGCGGTCCGGGGATCAAATCCTGGGTCGTGAGTCGCCCGGGCCAACCAAGCCTTCCATCCCTCCGGGGTCGGTTAATTGGTACCAGACTTGTCTGGGAGGATAAAAACACTGACTTGTACATCGGCTGGCCCCCGCAAGTCATTGTATAGGCCACATCGCATTCAAACGCCACTGCGAATGTACAAATGGAAGTAGAATGCGTGCCGCATCCCAAAAAGGGATTGATCAACGGCAAATGCTTTATCCTTTATCCTTTTATAGTTTAATTAGTGACAACTGATAGAATACAACTGCAACAGGCTAATCATTTCATTGGCAGAAAACATTTACATTTTGTGGAGGCCGTCGTCACTTGTGGTGTATGGTCTGCACCCGACGCTCTTCTCGTTTTTGAAAGAGTATACCTTTGTACAACTGCTAGCGGAAAAGTGATTTGAAAATTTTTCATGTGGGAACCTCTGATTGAACAAATAATCTTGGAATCTTAATATTTGTCGGCGTCAAAATGACGTTGTTAATCCGTCTAAACAACAAGCTAATGCCATTCTTGGCTATCGAAGTTCCCAGGCATTTCAAATCCGAAACGATCTGCCGCCTTTTGATGGTGGACCTTGACGTGTGTTTTTCTATGAGTTTTTGCCACGTGTTTTTGTGGAAGATTGGATCATTTCTCGTTGAGGATTATTCTTTCTAAAAATTAATAGCGAATTTCCCACTGTCATTTGCTCGCAGCAGAATGATGGCGTTCCCATGAGCAGTAGCGAGACCTTGAACTGAACGATGATTTGATCATTTTGCTGTGCGTAATAACTTCGGTGGCAAGGAGTCGTATTGCCTCTACCAGCGCGGGAGGGACGTATGTGCTGTTCAATTGCCATTGTTGTGCATTCCTTCTGCCAAGATTGTTGATATCATGGTTTTCTAGAAATCCTAATGGACCGTTCATAGTTGGTAATCATACAGTAGGCGAGTAGGCGAGTGGGCGAAAGAACGATATCGATTTCTTACTTTCATCCAATGAGCGATCGCCCAACTTCGCTTATCGCCTAACTGTTTAGTCTTTAACACATTGACGACAACGCGGGGGATATATATCCCGCGCATTGCAGGCCATGTCGGACCGTGCGGGATATATATCCCCCGCACCCATTACACTCATTTTTTTCGCGCACGCCTGATTCTTTTAGAAGTTTCTTGTATTCATTCCATGGAAGAGACCTTGACGTAGCTACAAACATAGTGGCCCTTAGAATGGTCACGTATACTTTAATTTAGAGGAGGATTCTGAACCATACGAAATCTTCATTTCAATAAATTTTTCCGTTTACTTTTTCTTTTTATTAATGTGAAGATTTAAATAGTAGTAGAAGTAGATAAGGAACCTTAGGGATGACAATATGTGTGTTTTGATTGGAATAATCAACGTAAAATTGCTTTTGAGGTCCATTGCAGCTAGTTCTGAAAAATTTCGGTTTTTCATTGTCATTTCATGTCATTCGATGGAAATTCCACTTCTGCCCTGGTTAGGTTGCGATCATTACAATTTACTGATATGGTTTTGAATTGATCATTAGTTGTGTATTTATCACTCAAAATCTGCTTGAACGACATGAGGCGAGCGCGCCCGCAAAATCGCCGCGGTCCCACGTGGCCAAAAAAGCCAAAACTCGCATTGTCGTCAATGTGTTAATCGCTACTCGCCTCAATCTATATGCATATTTTTCATTATAGACTATTCGCCTAGTCGCCTATCGTACACACGATCGCCAACTCTGAACGCTCTACAAGTGATGAGGGCTCAAAACATCCATTTCCATCCCAACATTCAAAATCTGCCGGTCGTATCCCATAATATAGTCAGCATCTCGCTGAGCATGAAATCGGGTCAGCACCGCATCCTTCTTATGGAAAGATTTCGGGCATAATGCAGAATTGGTTGGAAATTGCCCAAAATGTTTTCCAGCTTTTTTTCTCGAATTCGCACGCCAAAATTCATCCTTTCAAAATTTGCTTCATTTTGGCAAGCAACGGCCCCCCCTCCCCGGCCTCCGGGTGCAAAAAATGATAAAATCACCAGATTCGTTAATGTCTGCTTACGTTCGCCCTAAGCTGAGGCGTTTCAAAAAGCACAACGCTCTGTAAAACAGGCACCGACAAGAGGCCCGTTCGTGCCGGCCAAAAAAGCAAGAACCAGCCCGACAGTTTCAGGGCCTGTGCATGTACGAAGTAGGGCCGCCCACAAGGGCACAAACCTATTCGACTGACGCCACACACTACTTCGCGCTGCAACTCATCCGCTGGCTCTGCCTTGTTGCCACGCGACGGGCCTCTTGTCGGTTACTCCATGTAAAGCGAGAAGTTGGGCGAGTATCACTGGGCATGAGTGATTAACTGGTAGAAGTAGTCGGTATCACATCTACTGCATACTTACCCACTTCCTTACCTTCTCTGTCCCACTTGATCGTAATGGATGAATAGGATGGCCCTAGTGAAATTTCCACCCCGCAGTTTAACCCGCGTCATATTTGAATTGGTGGGGCGTAGTCTCGCCCGCAACTGGCAACAGGTGTTTCAAGGGCCGGAAGTATCAAGAGTTGTGGTTGTTCACTATGGTTGTTGGCCCGCAGTTCGCCTTGCGGAATGTCACAAAGTATCGCTGGTCGTGCTGAACAGAAACTTTCACCCCAGGCGGGACTTGAACCCGCACCTTCCGCTTCGCTTCCAAAGCAAATGGTGCGGGTTCGAGTTTCGTCTTCGGGGCGAAAGTTTTGTTCACAACCCAGCATTCTGGTGAAATATCTAGGAAGTGTTTCTGGCAGATCTTGTTGTTTCACGTCCCTCGATGCTTTGAAAACTCATATCGGTCAAGCCTATCTGCTATAGCTATCCTCCTCCGATCTCCCATTGTTCGATTTCGTTTTTCGACCTTATCTCCTCAGGTGGTGAACAAAGCCACTCTACGGAGCTCGGTCGGCTGACCTGGGCTATGTTTGCCGCTCGGATTTTCGCGCCTTTTTCTCTCCACCTCCTCCACCTTCGCTCTTCGCTCTTCGGCTACGCACACCTTGTAATTCGTTTCGGTGATTGATGTTTCCAGCGAATATTCGGCCCCATTCGAACGCCCGATTTTTGACTCCTCAACTATCCGACCACTACTCACGGCTAATTCATGCAGCTGTTTATGCGGTGCATGAGCTCATAATGGTGTATAACTTCGTTCTTTCTACTGGCGGGACAGTTTTCTCGTCTGAGTTCAATCTCCTTCTGTTTTATCTTGTGGTGGCATACTCTAAAAAGACAGCCGCACGTCTTTGACTGACTCGCTCCATCACTCAGCTCTTAAATAATTGCCGTTCTGGTTCGCGTTGGTAAATCTTCCCGACGACGTCCGGGAATTGACGAGATAGTGAGGTTTGTCTGAGGAAAGAGCGAACGACCCATACCTTTATCTCAACAGTCATTTTCTTGCCGCAATCTTTTTAACCTTATATTATTCTTTCGATGTCTAAGGCGCATATCCCAATATTCAGGGGCGCTGGGGATGGCCAGTGCACTTCAACCCCGTGAAACATGGCGCATTTTGTTGAAATAACAGACTAAACCTCACGCGGCGCGAGCGAAGAAACTCGTAATGTGCGAGCACACCTCAGTTTGCCGCCGAACTCCCCTCCCAAGCGCTGTCTTTGAGGAGGCCCCGTCATATTCGCATGGGTCCTATTTCCTCAAGGTTTTTGATGCTTAGCGACTTGCTTCGTGTGAATCTACACCGTTTTTCGAACTTAACATCACAGATGGACAGGAGATTCACCGCGCGGCGACCGCGGCGTCGCATGCGACGCCGTGCTTCGGCCTCTGTTGTGTAAGCCAGTAGGAAATCGCTAGTTGAACAGCTTTCCAATAATTCTTTTCCTTATTGATTTGTTTCTTTTGTATTTAGCTGATGAAGTCATGTTTGTGCGAAGAATGTGAGAGAAGCTTGTCACTTTTAACGGCTCAACAAAATTATTCAAATTCATCCAAGAGGGTAACAGTGCACTACGTTAACTGCCCTGACCTAATTAGTCTGAAGTGAAGTGCTACTGTAGGCGGAGGTAGAGGACCAGTAACTTTCCTTGCATAGGGTGCTTCTGCTGCGGCATACTTGACTCTGACCCCATGACATCCCGCCGTTCCACGTTCACCAGTTATGCGAGCCTTTTTAGGGTTCAACATTACTGTTTTAAGATCTTCCATAGGTGGCCCTCTACTAGCAATTGTTGCAAATGGCTGAAGAGGGGAGGGCATAAAATCACTAGAAAAGGTTGGTTTTAGACGAGCGAATATTTTACCTCTTTACATGGTGCAGGGTGATAATTCGATACAGGAAAATCCTCATGAGTGATAGGCTTGGCAATGTAGAAAAGGCAGGAATCGAAGAGCCATCTTTACAGCGTTAGAGATATCTTGGAAGCTACCGGGTGAACTGCCCGGGCGAGGGCAAGTTTCCAGGGCAATAACTCAACGAGGCGCCGATGATTGTGAACACCTCATTGTAGATAATTTGAGGGAAGCAAAATTACTGGTCACTGTGCGCGGAGTGAATACCTGTGTTGCGCCACGCATCTGCTAATAAACGAAGAAAAGTGAAACTTTTGAAGTTGGTCAAGCTCGTTTTTGGATGCGCCGCGCATTCGACTTCAATTCGTAATCTTAGTGGTTTTTGGATGCATATCCAATTTTTTTATTCAGTTTACTAACAATCTAATGGAGTAGGCGGGGAGGAAGTGAAGCCTTCTATTATGGGAGAATTGGTTGCTGGACGGGGGCTCCATCAGAAATCCAATCGCCTGATCTTGTAAGCGATAGCACCTCAGCACCTTACTATCATCACACATTCGCATTTCTGACAAATTATGGGTTTTCTTACGGTAAATAGCGGCATACGGCCCCGAGATCAGTGGGCGAACATTTGATTTTTTGTCTCAAGGTCTGCCACCTACGTCTGTTGTTAGTTATTTTGGACCTTTGCTTTGAGACGGAAGTGGTGTAGTGGCAAGTAGCGCAGCTTACTACGCGCGCGGTCCGGGATCAAATCCTCGGTTGTGAGTCGAAACAAAACCGCATTCAAATCGCCACTACGATTCTGGACGGGACTGGAATGCGTGGCGTGTCCCAAAACGAGATCAACTCCGAATACTTTGACCTTTATCCTTCACTTTCTTTTTATCAGTGAGTTCCAAAATGAACAGGGGCAACTCATACCTTCAGTCCAACCGGAGGGAGATAGTTATGGCACATCCAAAAAATTATTGGATTAGAATGTGTAAAAAATGATAAGTGGTAGTTTCGGCTGCTCCTCGAAAGTTCAACCCTTTCACTCTCGAAGGCAACTATCATGTTCTACGGAGCCGCTTCAAGAAATCGCATGATAAATGTTTTCTGCGTGGTGTTCCAGCCACTACTATACGACATATGGCACGTTTACATCGTGATTTACACATGCTGTGGGATGATTGCTGGGGTTCTGCTGCTGGAAACGCTGGGCAGATGTTTCTCGAGGTACCACCCGCCGTCTGTTCTCGGCTTAACTGAAGGAAAAGTGCAAAGATTCCGCTTTGGTGCGATATATGGCATTCCATGGCTTTCCTCACCTTTAAAGGGACTCGGTACTGTAGTGGCAAGGCAACAAGGAAGTTTAAGCTTTGTTTCTCTGATATTCATATTTTACTGTTTATTTATTTCTTCATTTATTTATTGTTGGAAGTTTGTTTCCTCACTACATCATGTTCACACTATTAATAAATACATCTCCTTTTATCATTTTTTTCCAAAATAATGCTTACTAAGGGTACCCCCAGGAGGCCCGTCGCGCGGCAAGAAGGCAAAGTCAGCGGACGAGTCGCGCGCGTACTGTAGGGATTTCGCGTCAAGTTAAATAGAGTGTCCCATTGCACGTCCTACATCGCACACCACGCGCTGCAACTCGTCCGCCGACTCTGCCTTCTTGCCGCGCGACGGGCCTCCTGGGGGGTACCCAGCTAACATGCGTGCGTCCGTCATTTCAGCGTTCCAGGCCTCAATTAAAGG
>MU908006.1:0-11581 GCA_036418205.1 Ostertagia ostertagi | reverse complement strand
TACAATATTTATTATTGAAACTTGTTAAGAGTCCAGACGATTTTGAGCAGAAAAACCGGGCCACCAAAACGCGCTCCATCATTCCGCAAAAATGACGGCAGACTTATCGTTGGATTAACACTTTGACGACAGTGCGGGACACATATACGTCCCGCACTTCACACGGAGAGACTTGTTTTTCCTAAATTGTGCCTCCATTTTCATGCTTCAAGACTGGCCCTTCCTACTGTTGGATACGAAAAATAGTTCTCTCGTTACCACTAATGAAATTATTGGTAATGTAGTAACTGTTAATGCAAATTTGTAAATAAGGTGGGTAGGTTCGCGCACAAGGGCATGTCGTCAACGTGTTAAAATGCCTACATGAAAGATTACCGGTTGGGAAATTTAGGTTATAAGGTGAGTTACCTTAGTGCAAGCAAATCCTCTAATATAAGAGAGTGGTATGCCACGAAATGCCATTACGAAATTTACCAGGATTTCGGATTTTTGAATTCCGGGCCTTCTTATGGATTTATGGATACAGAGTACTTGTTGAAGTACAATACATATTTATTTTCTCATATGTACGATAGATTCGGAGTGATCTCTGCTTCTTTCCTTCATACGTGTGCGCCATTGTCGATGTCCCGTTATTAGCATACCCTGCCTGCAACAATCACGTATAATGAAGTCTGAGATGTATATTCTATATGTTTCCAGAAACACAGTTGATTACGGAACAACTCGGACCTGATCCTATTGATGGACCAAAGGACTAAGTACACGCGGGGAACAAAATCTCAGATGATTCATTCACAGAAACAAAATTGTACCGTATGGCAACTTTAAAACTGTTGTAGTAACAGTGGGATGCCTAACGGGCATATGATTCATTTGGTAAAAATACCATTCCAAAGTCTATTCGGCTGATCTCACAGAACTACGCGGAAGCTATGCGTATGTCTCAGTGTGAAAGCGTGGGCCTCATTTCAATCTTATAGATCTTCGAGGCTACAGTTTAATCATACCAAGAGAACACTTGTGGCAAGGAACGTTAGGGAACACGGCAATTAGGGAATAATATCTATTGTTACGATGCCGTGAAGATTCAAAGCATATAATTAAAGTTAGGTAACAGAATTAGGGGAGGAGTGTGCCATGCACTCGTTCTGCATGCGAATAAGTTAGAAGCTGGGGGGGACCGTGACTAATGTAGCAAAAGTTGATACCGTTTTGCTTATAACGGTTCCCGGTACCTCTCCAGGAAGGGAGTGACGGCATGGCCGCAGAAAATGTTATTTCATCAATGAGTCGCAGCCTCTCTTAAGTTGTGATGCTCACAAGCTGAAATAACATTTTACCTTGGGGTGCAAGTTCATTCTTTCTACAGGTGGTGTAACCACATCATTGGAGGCAAGAATCAGGAATAAAGTGGTGGGGTGATTCCACACATGAGCACCCAAATGTGAAGGAGGCGATTGAGGTGACGCGGTTGGAGGAAAAAGGAAGGAATCCTGAAACACACTTTTTAATACGAGCTTTTTTCCATGCTGCTGGAGAAAAACAACAGGCAGGGCAGGGAGGTGAGAGATAATGTGAGCGCGGAGAGAGGTAGAGAAGTCCGAGAAGAGAGAGCATAGCACATCAACGTGGCGACGCAGACAAGATATCGAACGGTGGGCGGACCATGTTAAGTTTGGTGGAGTCTGTTAGAAGTCCATGGCGCCTAGGGTCCTAGTGGACGCGTTTCGATGTATAAAGGTGGCGCTACTTTGCACTTGCGTACCCAGCACTTCTAGCCGTGGTAAGGGCTTCTTAGGTGGGTCTGAGCATTTGCCTTTAAACCAGCATAGTAGACCTATAACGGGGAAAATGCAACTGCATGCGCTGAATGCATTGAGTAATAAACAGGCATATAAATAAATTGGGAAACACTAGGGAATTACATAAAAGCTATTCCTTTTTTATCGCTGATTTTCGAAACTTTGGAAAGAATTACGTGACTGGAAAGTCTAAACTAGGATGCAGAGATTTGGGAAAATACTTTGCCTTGATCTGGAATAGAACCAGAACCGTCGTGATTGTCGGAGGAAGTGCAAACAACCAAACCCCGGGCGACAGACTCAGCCCAGACCGTGCTTCACTACAATTGCTGTGCCCCTTCATTTTATGTTCAACAACCTCTTTGTAAACACTTCAATTAATAAAAACACGCAAAATAGCACGCAGACGTACGAAGGTTACGATGTTAACACGTTGACGACATTGTGCAGCGCATGCGCATCACACCTTGAGCACCGTGTGGGACCGTGTGCAGCGCATGCGCTGCACACACAAAATATTTATTTTTTTCGCGCATGCGCTACTTCTTTTCTATTTTTTTGCATCTATTCCATAGACTACACCATAATATAACTAGACACGGCGAGGTTCATTGAATGGTTGAATATGCTCCTTTTTAGCGAAGGTTTTCTAAGCCCTACGAATTTCCCAATTGTGTTCATTCCTAGTTTCCTTTATATTCTGATAATCTTGGTCATAAAAAAGAGCAGTAGAAGTAAGTACAGACCCACACATATAGCAAGACATATGTTTTTAGTGAGCAACCGCGTCAAAAATAATTTTGAGGTTCACTGCAGCAAAAGCAACTGAAACTTGCCTTTCATCGCCAGAAAACGTCAATTCGATCGATTTTTTACAGTTGTCCCTTCTGATAAGTTTGACACATCGAATATCATTCTAAACATTTTGTTGCATCCGAGTTTTGGGTATTTAAAGCTCAAAATTCACGGATTTGATGTGAGGCGGCGGCGCCTGCAAAATCGCCGTGGTCCCACGCGGCGCAAAAACCCAAAACGCGCGTTGTCGTCAACGTGTTAACTGATGCCTAAATTAGGAGCTTTGTTCCACGGTCTTTCTCCGCATGTTACAATCAGACACCATTGACAGTGGACATCGTGGGTTTCAGGTGGTACGATCACTGAGTGACAGCGAGTACACTTTTCAGCCTTTTGAGTATTCATTTTCATCCAAATAAACTTTGAAGAATGAGTCCTTGTCCCTTTTATGACATATCACAATCAGGCGATAGTACAAAATGAGGTGTGCATCAAGTAAACCTTTTGCTGAGAATGGTTTCATTTCTATGTCGTCAACCTTCTCGAAGATCTTCTCATGTGAAAGACTAAAGGAGAATTGCCTTGCACATGCCAGATGTAGGGACCATGGGTCGAATTCTCAACGCCTGAGAATTGGGGAATATACTCGAGGAGCTGGGAGCTTCGACAAAGATTTCCGTAATGGGAAAAAATTTCAAACCCAAAATGCAAATCTTATCTCTCCCGGCATCGACCACAGCGAATGATTTGGAATACTGCGAAATTTTTGGACGAGGGGCGGAAGTGGTGTAGTGGCAAGTGGCGCGCGCTTACACGCGAGCGGTCCGGGGATCAAATCCTGGGTCGTGAGTCGCCCGGGCCAACCAAGCCTTCCATCCCTCCGGGGTCGGTTAATTGGTACCAGACTTGTCTGGGAGGATAAAAACACTGACTTGTACATCGGGCTGGCCCCGCAAGTCATTGTATAGGCCACATCGCATTCAAACGCCACTGCGAATGTACAAATGGAAGTAGAATGCGTGCCGCATCCCAAAAAGGGATTGATCAACGGCAAATGCTTTATCCTTTTTATGCTTTATTACGATATCCCGCGAGCAAATCTGATGTTCGCCAGTCATGATGCACAAATTTTGTTACTCCGGCCATGCTAAACGATAGACATCCACAGCGGTGGCATTAAGCCTTGGTATAGCTTAATGGTGGAGCATTTTTTTAGAAGAGATGTACGTGATATTTGTGAGGGGGAGGACCCTCGACTGGAATCAGATTTCTATGGAGCGGTCGCTCTTTTAGTTATTGGATAAATGAAGAAGGGCCCTGGAAGTGTTCCGCCCCTCCTCCCCAGATGCTTCAAAATTGAAAAGATATGGCCCCAAACGGATCATGAAGCTCGCACGAATGCAAGTCTGATGGTCCCTACGATGAAAAAGAGTTAATGTTGTTTTTGTGAGACTTGTTTTTGTTTGTTAACTGCTGTTTTTGCCGCAGTTCCGCCTTGCGAATGTTTCACAAGAATGCTGGGTTGTGAACAAAACTTTCGCCCCAGGCGGGACTAGAACCCGCACCTCTCGCTTTCCGGGCAAGTGCGCTACGTTACGCTACTTTTGTCACTACAGCTTCTTGTGAGCTTTTGTTGCGAAGTCATGGATGTGTTTGATTTGAGTGCAGTGGGCACGAAGATTCTCTCAACAGCAGATATAAATGTGCAAAGCGTTCGCTTAAAGATGAGCTTTTTTCGGAAAGCAGAAAATGTATTCGTGCACCAATAATGTTCGCCATTAGTACCCAATGCTATCCATCAGACCTGGATTTCATCTCCTACCTTTCCAATGCATAAATAAATATACATAAGTACATAAGTCATCAGAAGACCACGTGCATTGCATAATATACATAAGGTCCTTGACATTTAGGCGAAATTTCAGCTTCAGTTATTAAGATAAAATTGGATAGGTCATATCAAGTCGTATCGACGCGACGAGTTTATTTGTGTTCAATGAACAAGTAAATGTGAGAACTCGAGTTGCAGAAGGCAACAGCGCCCTTCTAACCATCACCCATTGCAAAATTCTACGCGCTTATCATAGGTTCAGGAGCAAGCGAACGATTATTTGTTGGCTTAATCATTAGACTACGATGTTTTCAGAACGAAATGATGCTCTAGGTGATCATTTTCAATTGGAGGAAGTGAATTCAAAGTAAGGATTAAAAGTTTTCGGCGGCGTACAACTCTGCCTTCGAACGGGTACGACTGTCTCAAAAAGCTCACAAAATGTGGTAGCACTATTTGACTACGGAAGGTACACATGTGTACCAACAGTAGTCAAAGGGTTAAAGGAATCCTTCGCGCGAAAATTCTTGCACTTCGGTTCACTGAATGTAATCATAGATGCAATAGACAAGTTTCAACGCATGAGGTTCGGTCTCGGAGAGAACAAACTACGAATCCACTCTAGGTAAGTGAAGGTAATTCGCGTGGAGTCAAAGGCGAGACATGGACAGAAGTCCGTACCGGGGGCGGTTACTGTCAGACCAGGAATCGGTTAAAGTGTGCTTTTTTCGGACAGTAGAGACAAACGATTGATAGTATAGGATGGAGTAGAAGTGTGAGATGTGAATGCAATCAGTCAAAGGTCAAAGGAGTTTCTAGTGAAGGCACTCCAATAACCATGTGGGAGCATTCCCGTCGCCTTTGCTTTTGTGACAGATGTGCGGCGGTACTTTGAACGCGTAGCAGCCCTTTCGGTTTTTTGAAGTTTTACCAGAACAGTTGAAATTTTTTTATTCTTTATTCGTGGAATGCACGAGTCCCATGCAGCTGATTTATGCTGATTTAAAGTCATGATTGGCATTGCCAGGGCTCGACACCTCTTTGAAGTTCTACTCAAATCGCATGAAATGGTCAGGCTCTACCCAATCTTTAGTGGCCTTCCCCTTCCCCAGAACCATGTCACAGGAATGGCACGCTTTTTAGGCACAAAAAACCCGACAAGGTTCACCTGGTGCGCTAGGAACGCCACTGGTACACCACTAATGCATCCTATACCGTCTGTCTTTCTGGTTCTCTCATAATTTTTTTCCTAATAACCCATCTTTTCCGCTACTTCGACCGGAGTAGTTGTTGCCTTCGCAGCCAATAAAGAAGAGGATCCATGTCTTTCTTCTCTAGTACATGACTCTTCCACCGGTCAGAGATTCAAGAGATTCATTTGAATTATGGCTATTTCGGTGCAATGCTGGGCAGTTCAAAGGTGCCGCATTGCACTTCCAGGATGCGAATCAGCCTAGAACAGCCAACCATACTATTCCACTTCAGACCGCGAGTACGAGGGCGCATTGGCAGGACGCTTCTGCAACCCTTAACGGCTATGGAGTGCTTGGCATATCTTGAGAAATAACTGCAATCCTTTCTGCTATACGCACTTATTCCTAACTTTTTATTTAGGATTGGAAATTATAGTGAAAAAGGGCATGGCGCGAGAAGAAAAGTGGTCACGTTGAGTCAATGACGTTGCAGCTGTGGCAAAGCCGAAGGAACGGCGAGCAGTGACCAGTGCGGCTCCCACTTTGCTTGAATAAAGCTGGGTTATATTGCGAATGGGCGGAAGTGGTGTAGTGACAAGTGGCGCGCTTACCACGCGAGCGGTCCGGGGATCAAATCCTGGGTCGTGAGTCGCCCGGGCCAACCAAGCCTTCCATCCCTCCGGGGTCGGTTAATTGGTACCAGACTTGTCTGGGAGGATAAAAACACTGACTTGTACATCGGCTGGCCCCCGCAAGTCATTGTATAGGCCACATCGCATTCAAACGCCACTGCGAATGTACAAATGGAAGTAGAATGCGTGCCGCATCCCAAAAAGGGATTGATCAACGGCAAATGCTTTATCCTTTATCCTTTACTTCGTATAATTTTGCTATACGAAGTTATGCGCAAGCGAATGATAGCGTTAGCGTTCCGGTACCTCCTTACTAGGAAAAGGGATTTTTTGAAAGCAAGAAACCAAAGAGCACACTGTCAATGATTTGAGTAAATTGAGTGTCCTTCGTGTTCGATTCCTACTTACTTCTACTTCTTACCCATTGGAGTAAGAGCACGATAGAAACCCTTTGCATCCAATGTATTGAAGTGATGGTGGCAAAGGTCGCTGGCTTCTCGCGGGGTGCGAAAAGCGTTCAGCCAACACTTTCATGATGTCAAAGGCAGTAACAAGTTCTAAGAAATTTTATGAAGAATTGTGCTGCTCTCAACAGCAAGGTGGTTTATTGAAGTCAACCCTGCCATTCATTCTTCACAGCGACTTTCATGAGTGTTCAAGACCATTTCTGAAATCTGATCACGTTAGCGAAGAGATCTTCAAAACAAACAAATATAGTGATCCAAACAAAAGAATTAACAACAGAATCTCGGCTTTTGGTCTTTCTTTTCTGTGTCCAACAATAGAGATTCATATGCATACTTCATTGGCGATTCCTAGAACGACAAATCAACTTAGTCGTCCCAAGGATCGCTCGCTCCCACTCACGGCACCGCTATTCATAAAAGCATGCTTTGCACACTTGAGAAGCTGTCTTGTGGGGCGGCTATAGAAGTGCTAGGAATCCGTCGGAGCCATGAAACCGGAATTTCTAAGCTAATTCGGAAACGGCTTCTCTTCATTGCCATCAAGGACATGGAAATTAGCTTAAATTCAGATGTTCTTGAATGGCCAAGTTGGCACCAAAAGGCGCAGCAGCACACCAAGATGTTCTCATGAGGCAGCCATTGAGCAAAAAAAGTTCTGGAGTAAGACCTCTATTTTGATCTTTCTATTTCGTGAAGTTTTCAAATACAGTATACTGCAAAAGGAAGGAATCCAAGAAAAGCGCATTTCCATCACTAAACAGCTAGGCAACATTACTGATAATTACTAAAATAACTAACTAACAACAACTGATGGGTGGAAGTTTCGAACGCATGCGCGTTCTGGAGGGTCTTGAAAACAAACCAACTTCCAGTCGATATTTTCTATATTCAACGACCATAAACTATGTACCTTGAAACTCTAATGTAAGTTGGTCATAACCAACAACAAATATTCAGGGATTAAGTGCGCGATCAGCTTGCACTACGCTCATCGCAAGCGCACATCCACTTGAGCCGTCTCGCGACCGCACGGCGCACTGTTCTCCTAATTCAACAGTGATTCTCACTGAGGCAGTGTACCTTGTAAGTGGTTAACACAACGCATCATTTGTAAAACTTTTTATGCCTAGACGGACAACACCACTATTATTATTGTAATCATCCTAGTGATAAAAACATTTGGGGCACAACTGAAATCCTAGGACATTCTTGTACAACAGCAATAGTGATGTCATCGTAGAACATATGTTTTCATGCAAAATAAGTAATAAGTGGAATGAGCCATTTGTAAAGGGAAATGTGTACAAAAAAACGCGCAATCAAGCTAACTACACTTACAAAACTCTTCACAAACATCACAAGACGATCATTTTACTAGCACTAGCAGTAAAAGTAGAATATAATTATGACACTAGGAAGAAGACAGACAGGAAATTGAATGAATGTACGGTCATAGAGGGAAGTGTTATCGCTCTCATAGTGGAGTTCTGCAAGTGAAACACATCGGCGGTGATGAACTAGAACAAAAAAACTCGCATCAACAATACAAGGGCATGTAACGTTTATTCCAGCAGTGCATCGCGCGCGACAGAATTTCGCGCCAATGGCTACTTTGCGAATGTGCCGCGCAGTTTTGGGCGCACTATGTCGCGTGCGGCGAGCGCTTAATTCACGCGGCATCGTATTGGAACAAACGCTTCACACTCACAATACACACATATGTAGGGCTGATATAATCGTAATCGATGAGACAAAGAGAAACTCGAGAGCTAAATGAACCCCATAATTGAATGAAAGAACAAAGTTTGTGGCTAGAACACCCGCTTTGAGATCGGGGCAACAATCTCAGAATAGCCACGAAGCGACGAGCAACACGAGAGCACCGGCAGTGAGTCCGACTACGGATGTAGACGCTGTATGTGGTGCTTGAACGGACTGCGTTTGCAGCCACTGCTCGTAGACGTACGGTTCTTCCTTGATATCAGCAATAGTTGCAGGGAATTCATTTACCACATGAATCTTCCAGCCCATATTGTAGTTTGAGTAACTCTGAAATTGTAGTTTTGAACACTGATGGCAATAAAAATGGATAATTTCTCAGTACAGCGTAGTTCAGATTTCTTATTTCCAAATGGGGCGGACGTGACTTGAAAGCATGTGACATCGCTACCATGTGTACGGTCTGGGGTCAAATCTAGGATCGTACACTGTCCAGGCCACAAGTATTCCATCCCTAAAGGGCCAATTATTTGGTAGTAGACTTGTTTGGTAGGATGAAAGCACATCGGCTGGCCGTAGCAGGTCATTATGTAGGCCAAATCGCAATCTAGGGTTCTGAAAGGGAGTGAATGCGTGGCGCATTCTAAATAGGACGAGAGTTCAATGTGTTAGCGTTTTTTTTTTTATTTCGAGACTAGAATTATTTTAGGAGCTGAACAATTTTACATTGGAACTCCTTAACCGTTCTGCGCCGAAGTAAGGCTTAAATAGGGTGGTACAGTAGCGGAAAGTGCTTGCCGAAATAGTTTTTCGTGCTTCTTTTTTTTCTGCCAGAAAAAAATCAATAGTGACCTCGGGATTTTTTTTCTTTTGAACATTTTGATTTTTTTTGATTTTTTTTTGAGGGTATAAAACCTAAAACCATAGTATATAGCCTTTGGAGGACGTGCTCAAGCGGAGCGAAAATATGGCACTGAATCGTCGTCGTAGCGAAACACTTTTGACGGCTTCTGTATATGGTCCGTTGACGACACAGCATTCCTGCGGGTGCTGAAGGCCAGGCGGTTCGCCCTTTTCGAAACTATGAAAGGCTCAATTCTATGTGCATTCGGAGTTAGAAGGTTCAGGAACCTATTTCTAATAAGGAAGTTTATTTACCGTTCAGGTTGCTTTTGTTGTATTAATTCCAGTTGAGAAGTATTATATAGTCTGCCCTAAAACGTATTGACAGAAGTTGGTAGGTATCGGTTTCGAAAATCTCCACTCAACTTCAGCCTGACAGAAGGTTTTGAATTCCGATCTAATAAAAATCGTATAACTTTGCGGCATGAGCCCAAATTAGCACACAATATTAATCATGTTTTCATCTTTGTTCCGCGAGGCCAACTTGATCAATTCTTGCTGTTCTGTGCAGCGACTTTCATGATTTCAATTATCCGTCGGCAGGTGTATTATCAGAGCCGTTAAGCAATTGTCTAACACGGACGCCGAATCGGCGGCTTTCATTGAATGACATACGTAGTGATGTCCGTGGACGAAAAAAATCACAATGAGGGGTTAGGTGAACTAGAGTGCGCTGAAGCGAGCTGGGACTATAGAAGTGCAAATCGGCGACATTACAATCGCATTGGATTCTGTGTTCAGACTCGTTGTTGTCATGTAAATCAGTGGACGTTGTGCTGAAAGGAACGCCGGTGTTCACGCGGCCACTATTGTCTAGCATTGTGCCATTCACTTCGATACAGAATAGAGTTTCTGTGACGAGCGAAGTCATCGACTCACAGAGGGACCATCTCTAACGACCATTGTAATCAACGTTGATGACGAATTTGGGGGTCCCCCTCTAACTTCATAGAAAAATTCACGAAATAAAGTTTCGGTCGTAAATCAATCAAATGTGTGCAGGTCGTATGCAACTTCTTACAGGAATCTTAGAGTATACAAATTAGGACAACTATTGAGTTGGGAAAAACTCCGGGTCAACACAACCCCTACGTATTGTATCTTGTGGGCAGTTTGCCATGCGACACCTTCGGGGGAGACGCTCGATGCGACTTATAGGTCAGGTCACCATCGCGCGCACTGGCTATTGGGCACCATAGGGACGACAAAGATAATGACTTTAAATGCTCCGATTCATTTGTCATCATTTATATCGACCGAATTTTCATCAGTCCATTTTGATCAATGCTGCTATGTGCCGATTCGAAAAGTGTGCCACCACGTTGTTGAAAATTTCAGTGCTTACTTTTGAAATACTATGAAGTCCCTCTAGATGAAACCCTCACAAAATAATGAAAAAGAATCTCTGCCATGAGTTGCATATTTATACCGGCAGCAGGTTTGTAATACTACACTGTTCGAGGGTGGCAGGGGAGACGGTCAATTCAATCGTCGGCTAATGAGGTCACGCCGCTCACGCGGCGGGCAGCGTCGCGCGCGGCAAATGGTGCGGCGATTTTTGTATGGGCCTTGGCTTAACGGTCCTTGTCCATAAGTTGCTGGTGGGGTTAGAGAACTGATAAGACCAAAGTTCCAGACATCAGTGAGCCAACAAGAGTCACCTTAAGATCTCCGCAGTTATTTAAGCCTCACTGTACAGAGCTTGTGCCATGTAAAGGTTGTCCTTTTGAACATAATGAGACTTCTTTATTAATCAACTGCCTGAATTGTTATCAGAGAGCGATAATCTGGCTAAATCGGAAAACATTTTAAGGGAGCAGTTGGGCGGAAGTGGTGTAGTGGCAAGTGGCACGCTTACCACGCGAGCGGTCCGGGGATCAAATCCTGGGTCGTGAGTCGCCCGGGCCAACCAAGCCTTCCATCCCTCCGGGGTCGGTTAATTGGTACCAGACTTGTCTGGGAGGATAAAAACACTGACTTGTACATCGGCTGGCCCCCGCAAGTCATTGTATAGGCCACATCGCATTCAAACGCCACTACGAATGTACAAATGGAAGTAGAATGCGTGCCGCATCCCAAAAAGGGATTGATCAACGGCAAATTCGGGATTTCTGGCGAAATTTAGGTTTTCCCCGTCAAATATGCAGCAGTACGCAAGGGCAGACCATGTGCAGAAGTGGCGGGGCGATTTGACAAGGTTTAGGCGCTAGGAGCCTAGGTTGGAGCATTGGCGCCG
>MU907991.1:1321-14266 GCA_036418205.1 Ostertagia ostertagi | reverse complement strand
CACCCCCCCCACCGTCGTATTGAAGCCTTCGAAAATGCTCTATCATTTGTTGGACACAAATGTTACCTACCAATTTTTCAGAAGAAAAGGAAAATTTGGAGGAGAGCGTTGCTGAACTCTCTTCTCAACCTAAGAGTATGACGTATCTCGCATTTCTTTGACAACAGGTCAACACACACTACGCCGCGCATATCGCATTCGCAATATCAAGTCTTGTCGTCCACTTTGTCCTCTCGTCACTCTTCTTGGTCATCTGACGCATCGACAATCCGCACACCATCAGGGATTATTCGCACGATCCAGCAAGCAACGTACTTGTTGGGGTCAGGGAATAGGCCCTGCACATGAGCCCGCAGCAGGCACGGATTCAGAGCATTCGCCGCGCACGCATTCCCTTCTGAGGTGTTGTGGGCATCCAGTGGAATCCCATATTTTGTCGTGTCCCGTGGTCGAAAAACCGTTCGCACACTCAGACCTTATTGTTAGCACGAGACACGACGGGATAGATCCCAGGTCAAATCAAATGTACGTCAGTCTTGTTTCCATATATGATATTGTTGATAGGAGCAATAGTTACTACGCGAAACACATCATTAAGTCAGATTCAAAGAAGTCGTAGCCTAAGGGGTAAAGAACAGGTCTGTAGAACAGCTAGTAGGGCTTAGAAGAAATCTATTGATGGCATGAATCAAAGAGTTCCTTCTCGAAATTCATTCACATTTTCATGGAATCCTTTCATCGGATCATGCTAGAGCCTCGAGTTCCACCCTTTCAAGCACCGTTACTCTTTTACTCATTTTTTCATTGTAATTTGTGAAGTAATTTTTGGGATCTGCAACATTACCGGTGGTTATGGAGTGGAACCATCAGCCGTACTGCACTAGTGCAACCCCAAGAAGGGTCAAAAAAATGTTCTCCAGAACTTTTGTAATCAGTACCCTGATCACGAATGTGACATTCGTTTTTAACGCTGACGCAACTTGGCGCCAGTCGGGGCCAGTTTGCCGTCGCCACCTCTCAACCACTGTGCCTAGAGGAACAGTGTTGATGTGCATAATGTTATATTCCATATTAAATTTTTGGCGCTATTGCACTATTACAATCCCCGACACACGCAACAGTGCAATCCCAAAAGAGTTGAAAAAAGTCTTTTCCCTCGAAAGTTTGTTCATAGGAGCAATTTAATGCTCTAATCACGGGCATTCATTTTGTCAGTATATTAGCGCCGATTTGGTTCTAAATTGCTTCCGACTGGCATCACATGGCCCAGTAGTAGCCTTACTACACTCTTGGGAGGCCCTCCTACCTCTCGACTTAGTATATTTTTCCTTCTTCGACTTTCGACCTTATGATAGAATCCTCCTGTCAACACGAAAACTGCTTTTTTCCTTGAATGATGAATGTCCTGTCGTTCCAGCTCTAGAAATTCCATCCAGTAAACGTCACAATTGCCTTTCAAGGTGGTTATGAAACTCATAATATTTCATGCCAATAACACGTGTTTTTCTTCTTATTTGAAGGCTACATCACTTCTTCATTTACCTGCGCACTAAAAATCGACAAAAGACTAGAAGATAGACGTTCGTTTGTCTGCAATTTTTACGCAGGGCTCGGAAACCAATTGTCCAAATTTGAACCTACTCAACGCTTTCCTGGTAGTTTTTTTTTGATAAGGCTAAGGCTTTATTGAATAAATCAAAAAAGAAAAAGCTAGAAATGCGATGACAGAGATGAGGGACACATACTTACCGCGCTGTCCCGCGTGGCCTGCAAAGTGCAGGGCTTATGTGTCCCTGCGCCTGGGTACGCAACAACGTGTTATTTTCCTCAAGCTGGTTTCGCTTCGGTGAAGAGCGAGGTCTCGAAATTGAAGTTGTAGATTCATATATGGACACTAACTGAGGGAGATACTGAAATATCAGCAAAGCAAATCCCTAGCCCCGCTTGGCATAAAAAAGTAGATAATAACTGGAATTAATTTTTTCAATTTGAGAACCAAAACCCAAAATCATAACTAAAATAGGACCGGTTTAATTTTATTGATAAATTTTTCTAACGTTTTGACTCAGCGAACGCATTTTCGAGAGTGGAATTGGAAGTGTGTCACATGGTACCAGTTCTCTTGATTGACGACGCTAGGTTAGGTTTGGTGTGCTTGTTCTCGAACTCTTGGTTCACTCTGCTCGCAGCGGTGAAGATCAGGACTTGGATTCCGATTCAAGAAAAATCATTTTTCGAACATGAATAATAATACGAGTTGTAACCGAAAACCCGAAGGATATCCCTTTTTAAGGTTCAGGTAGCCCGGAATTTGTCGCGAAATTTATTCGGTTCGTATAACAGATCACGGTATGCTGACTTCTTTTGATATCGTCATAAACGCTACTCCAAGCAGAGTAAGTCCGTAGGCGATCGATAATATGATGAGGTTTTGTCGGCCCTGGAAAGTCGCGAACTTAATGTTGTATCTATCGTTTCATTACTGTATGACATACCGTAATTTCATGGAAGTACAGTACGCTCCACATAGACACCACCAAACCTGGTGCCATTGCACAAATCGGATACGCAATGGATGCATTCAGTTGGTCGATGGCGATCACGAATGACGTCATCGCCAAAGCGAATAACGCCCCTGCCAGCATGGACGGTAACGCTGCCTCGGCACTTATCCACGGGCTATTTCGCCTGAATTTTGACTTCATACTGTAGCACTGCTCGCTTATCCGTAGCGCAGTACTCACTTGACAAATGAGTACAAGACGAAGATGAAAACAGAAGTGCACATAATACCGCTGAAGAACGAGAACAAATATGGTGGGCTGTCCGTGGTTGCGTCCACGAACTCTTCTTGGTGTGTCTGAAGGTACACCATGTAGGGTACGACGGCTGATAGCGGTGTCGGAAATATGTATACCTTTATGTAGTTCACAGGAAGCCACATCGTGCCGTAGAATAATCCACAGAACATAGCAGCTAGAAGGCTTCTGAAAGTTGATATATGCAGATAAGGAATCTTATGGCGTTTTCGATCATCAATTTCTTTGTGATACGCCCACTCTCCAATTCGTTCCAGGATCGTAAAATTATTCGAGTATGATCTGGCCCTTACAACTATTAGGTTGTCTCATAAATAGTGTCGCTTTTTTTCAACCAAAAAATTTTCATCTAAATCCCCATGCTTTTACATCGTTCATATACCATTCGAAAGAGAATTGTCTGCTCTACAAAATGCTATGTTCCACTTCCACCTCTGTTCCAGGGTTTTCAAATTTTAGGCCTGCGAAATGGGAGGTCCAGCCGACAAAAATTGACCAAACCGACAACTAGCTCTAACTTTATTTCCCTTCGGAGAAATCAATCAATGATGTACCCTCTACTTACTCATGACCTCTTCTAAACATTCCACCCTTAGGTTGCCGAAAAAGCTTTGCCCTGTTTCTTTTCGAATTGGCTGACCGATAAGCCATAGCAATTTTCAAATTAAAATTTTTCCTCGTAAACGCCATTGTTTCATATCGAAGTTGTTCTTTTTGTGAGCACTTCTTTTGCTCTATTAGCTCGTTTGTTTTGTTTTTTGTTTGTGGAAAATTAGTTCGAATTTTCAGGTGTTTAGGAATAAGGTGTTTTGCCACCGGAAATGACCACATTTCTTGAAAAAAATTATCCCAGAGAAGATGAGAAAATCAACACACGTACATTCGTAACTTAGTCATATCTTCTTCTTAAACGTCTACTGGAGTTTTTCAATGTCTCAGCTGTAAAAAAATATCGAGCTAGATCTCAGGAATGGATGCTCGACCGTCGAGTTCTGGTTGAAAAACCAGGTCTGGAAATGGAACGACGCTACTTGTTGGGAAACCTAATAGTGTAATTGTTCAAAAGTGTGTAAGTAGAGGGAACATCATTAATTGATTTCTCCTCAGGGAAGATAAATTTAGTGATAGTTGTCGATTTAGTCAATTTTTGTCGGCCGTGAACCTCCCATTTCGCAGAGCCTAAAAATTGAAGAAACCCTGAAACAAAGGTGGTAGCGGAACATTAAATTTTGGGAGGTCAGGTGTCTATTCGAATGGTATAGACACTGTGGAAAAGCATGGGGCTATTAATAAAAAGTTGCTTACGAGAGAAAGAGTCCACCAGTGCCGTTACCGGCCGATTTGGCAATGCAGCGTGATATAACCTATGCATTCGTCTTGATGACGAATAAGATTGGAACGTCTTTTCTTATCTGTCTAAATCGGTGCTCTGAACCGAGGTTACGGAATTTGTCAGACCATACACTTGATACTGGAAACGCTCAGATTATATAGAGCGGCATATCATTGGAGTCGCCACTATAAGCCAAGCGCGGAAGGAGCACGTCGTGGTTGACGTGGCGTAAGTGGTAACGCTCCAGGCTTGTAGGCGAGAGGTCATGGGATCGGTCTCTCGTGGTGTTTGTTGTTTTGCCTTTTTGAAACATGACCAGAAAGGCTTTTAGCGACAGTATCTCCTCAATTGCTGCCTTTACCTGCCTGTGTAAGGAGTTAGGGAGCACCTCTGCGCAGGTTGAAAGCTATTTTTAATTAATATTTGCCATGACTGAAAACGACGCTCATAGCCCACTGATAAGGTGTTTTTGCGGTAAACGAGTATGATATTCGTGTTCAGGAGACCGAATTTCCCTGGTTACAAGTTTCCAGCTGAATCTGAGATTTTGACCTACACTCGAGAAAGGGCAGTCAACATACAGTCAAACGAGAGAAGGTATGAATCGAAAACTAACTGGAAAAGCACCTTCCCTGAATTTTGATGCAGAGTCATGTAAATCATTTCCGTTATGCGGGAATGTGAGCCGTTGAACGTTTCTCTTTTCAAAATCTTGGTTGGAAGAGCAATTTCCATGCAAAGAGTTCAACGATAGGTTGATGATATGATGGTTGACTCACCTCATTTTTTAGGGTTGGGTCAAAATCTCAGATTCGGAAGGAAACTTATCTCCAAGGTAGTTGATCCAGGGTCAAGCGAACCGTCGAGGAAAATTTGGAAATACGACCCCCCCCCTCCCCCAGAGGCCGAAGTCCATGAAACGACCCTTTTCAAAAACAGAGCTATGAAAAGGTTGTTTAATTCTCACCCAAAATGTTCAAAAGAGCCCTGCAACCCCACCGTCCACCAAAAAATTCTTATAGGAAGTAAAAAAGTGAAAAAGTCAAAGAATGATCATTAATGATGAGCCTACCAGACGAGCAAACGAGAAACAGACCAGAAAACGACAAACTAGCCACTAAAAATGGCATACTATGACAACATCTCTTCTCTATTTATTTCCTTCATAACACTTACCAAATTCTAGTACTACACAGATCATGGTTCTCAATTTAAACGTCCCCCTTTCAATTGATAAAAGCCTTGTAACCGCCTTCGCCAGCTGTGTGTTGACTGGACTTTGGCGTTGACCGTGGAGCAGCTTATTTACTATTGAAATTTGAACAAATATTCAAATGATTATAACTTTCTTCAAAGTTAACGAATTTTCAATCTGAAAGCAGATTTGGGAAGTTTTGCGAGAGTTCTTTCTAAACAATATTGAAATTACAAAAATTCATGAGAAATAACAAATTTAGATCAATTAACGAGGAAAAAATCGATGATGAGCATGAGTTTTTACACTTTCCGAAGCCATAACTTGCTTCATTTTCGTCAAATTTGAAAAGCTAATATGGCAGACAAAACTAGAAGATTTTCTCTATCAAACGCTTGCTAAAGCAACTTCATACGTTCCGTATCAAAAAATGGCCACGTTGAGGATTTTTGCAAAATTAACGAGGAAAATTGCGATGAGTGCGAGTTCTTACGCTTTCCGAAGCCATATAACTCCGTCCAAACTCATCCACTCTGGAAAGCTAATATACCATTCATAAACTAGAAGATTTGCTCTATTAAATGGCTTGTTAGAGCTGCTGAATACGTTCAGTATTAAAGAAATGGCCACGTTGAGGATTTCTGCCCGAGAACCGCCGAAAGGTACTTTTTTGGACATGCATTGGCCTACTTCAACGGCTATAGCTCCTTTCAGAGGCGATTACATACTAAAGTTAAGGGGCCAAGAGTCAATAGCTCTGCGTTCTCTTTTCAAGAAGTGTTAAAATAGTTCAGTGTATACTTCAATTTTAGGGTTACGTGTTAGAACTTAAACCGTTTGTTAAGTTGTGTTTCTTTTGAGATTTAGGTGGTGCTCCGTACTGGAATTTCACACGGATTTTTTTACTGTCAGGATTTGGCCTGAACGAGATCCGTATGTGAATGACAGTTAGAGACATACAGTTCAAAAGATCTATCTACTTGTTTTTCTCTGAATGAGACTCTTCTCAGGGAAGCGAGTTGAGTAGCGCCAAACCAATTAAGACACCACGGGAGCAGATGCGCCAGGTGCTTTCACATCCCGTTTAGATTCGGTGACCTCACGTGAAAGATAATAAAATATCTATGAGGAAAAAGTCCATTACGAATTATTTTAAATTGTTAACTTGTTATTTGATGACAAACCAGGTCATACCGTCAATGAGGAGATATAACTAGAATGCTAACGGCGACTTTTGAATCACGAATGTGCAGAAGACATTGTTGTATTGAAATCTCTGGCTGCATCGACTGATAGTTTTCCTCCAGATGGCTGAAATGATCCAGCACCGCGTCATCCGCCGATCTCTTTTCCAGCGGGCCAATTTACGAACCCACCCCCCCCCTGGAATTTTGAAGGATTTCCTCAACGCACGCTATTGACCTGTTTGATCTCCTGAACACGAATATCACGCCTGTTTGCCGCGAAAAAGCCTGACACTTGCATTACGGGCACCATGTTCATACATGGACGACTACTGCCCAAACCTGCAAGGAACTGCTCGAAATTTTTTCGTACAGGGAACTAACGGCAAAGTTGATAAATTAAGAAGTTAGAAGCTTTCTGGCTACATCTTCACGAAGCACAAAAGAAACAGACTCTCCGAGGAGCCGTTCCCACGACCTCTTGCTCGCGAGTTCGGGGCACTGCCACTGCGCTTCCTTGCTTTATAACTACGTTCAGAGAATCGTTTAGCAGATAAGGAAGGCAGTTCTGAGCTCAGCGCCTCGAGGCGACTTCAACGGTATACGACTCATTGCAAATGGCCGGACCGGCCTGATGACCTTCCTGGTAGACGAGAAAAAGCGACACTATTTATGAGACAACCTGGTACTTATGCTGGTAAGCTAATTGTTCATCCTATTTCCTCCAAGACGAGGCTTTTACAAATCTAATTACGTCAGAGAGATAGAAAGCCTCTTACTGATATGGGCGAAATTAATCTGCAGGTCTTGACTGTGCGATGGTAGTGAGGCGGCCATCACTACTACGCCACCCGCGACCTACGTAGGCAGACAAACATTGTTGTGTCTCTACTGAAAACGAATAATTAAAGTCTTTGCTAAAAGTCCAAATCACGTCTTTCAATCTAAAATTAAAGGAGCCATGTCGTCTTCTTCTTTCTTATCTTCAGCGTTGTCCCCTTATTGTTGTGCAGGACGGTCCGCTTTTCTGATATGCTGACGCCACTTTTCCCGATTAAATGCTTGGTCTTGGTCGGGGGTATATGTTAACCGACTTCAAGTCTGTGTGCAACGTATCGAGCCAGCGCTGTTTCGGGCGTCCCTTAGGCCGTTTTCCGGACACGTCAAGGCTGAAGCTGATCTTACGGACACTGTCATCTTTTGCACGAAGAACATGACCGTACCATCGAAGACGGGCTTCGCGCATCTTGTCGGCAATTGGAGCCACACCGAATCGTTCTCTGATGACTTCGTTTCGAATGTGGTCTAGTCGAGTGACTCCAGCTGTCCAACGCAGCATCTTCGTCTCCATCACACTGAGACGGGCTTCGACTTCTTTAGTCGCAGGCCAGCATTCGGCACCGTAAATCGCGACTGGCCGGATGACGGTTCTATAGATCTTAGATTTGAGCCGTTCTGGTATGTTCTTATCGCACAGAACGCCAGTCATTGCGCGCCATTTCGACCACGCTGCACTCACGCGAGAATTCGCTTCAGAAGCCAGACTGCCATCAGCCGCGATTGCTGATCCAAGATACTTGAATGTCGTTGTGCGTGTAAGCTCAGTACCATTGATATTGATAGAGCCTGTCTCACACGGATCGGTGGTCAAGTACTCGGTCTTTTTGACGTTCAACCTGAGCCCGAACATAGCCAGGCGGTCGGACCAGGTTTGCACTTGTTGCTCGAGAGTGTTTTTATCTTCGCTGGCGAGCATTACATCATCAGCATAAAGAAGCGTCCATGGAACCGGCTTCTGAATGTCTCTCGAAATGGCATCCATGACGACAACAAATAGGAGTGGGGACAGCGCAGAGCCTTGGTGTACCCCGACAGAGATGGGAAAATCCATCGAAGTGCCTGCTGCCGTTTGCACCCGGCTCTTTGGACTCAAATAGAGAATGCGCACCCACTCAATAAGCTCTTCGGGAACGCCATGTTGCCGTAAGGCATACCATATAACCTCACGCGGAACGCGATCGAAAGCCTTCTCCAAGTCGAGGAAAGGCCAAATGCACCGGTCTTTGTTTTTCGCGATGTTTCTCTAGCAAGAGGCGAGCGGCGTGGATGGCATCGATGGTGCTGCAGCCAGCCACGAAACCACACTGGTTGGTGGTCAGATCAACGATGTCCCGGATTCGACTGTCTACAATTCGCTCAAAGATTTTCATGCTGTGCGAGAGCAGGCGAATTGGACGGTAGCTTGTGCAGTCTCCAGGACTACCTTTCTTCTTCCAGATGGGAATCGTCGTGCTTTGTTGCCAGCTCTCAGGCACCTTCTTCTCTGCAATGATCTGGTTGAAGAACTTCGTCAACCATTCTGCAGGATTCCAGCACTTGGACTTCCACAAGTCGGCCGCTAGGTCATCGGGACCGGTTGCTTTGCCTGGCTTCATCTTCTTCAAAGCCATTATGGTCTCACTCACGGTTATCTTCTGAACGGGACCGTGTACTGGTGGAGCAAGAGGGATGGCAGGATGGGCAAATTCAACTGTTGAGATGCTTTCGAAGTAGTCGTGCCATCGCTTCAAAGTTTTCTTGCGATCCGTCAAAAGCTGGCCATCTTCGTCATTTATGCCAAAGAACTTTTCTATATCCTCGGTCTGGCGATGGCGGGAATTTGCGAGTCGGTAAACGTACCGCTCTCCGTCACGCGACTCGAGTTTTTCGTTGACATCAGCGAAATGAGCTGCTTTTACGGAAGCGACGGCCTTTTTTGCCTCTTTTCTTTGCTATCACATAGCTCCGCCAGTTATCAGCTGTCTTTTCCTTTAGAAAAGCGTGGTACCGCTTCTTCTTCTCACGCACTTTCTCTCTGACCTGGTCCGTCCACAGCCACGTTTGCTTATCAATTCTCCGACGTCCAGGCTTCGTAACGCCGAGCTCGGATCGAGCTATCCGAGTTATTTCTTCGGCTGCCACCTTTCCAAGTTTCGTCGACAGTCGTAACCGCCGGTAGTCGAAGGCGAGAAACTACAGTCGCTTCTTTTTCTTTCAGTCGCCACCACTTGATTCTCGCTGGCCCACACCTTTCAGCCAATTTCTGTTTTGGCGGAGCGATCTTCAGCGTGCAGATCAGTGGTCGGTGTTGTGTGACGACCGTTTCATAAGGAGGGGGGGGGGGGGGCGTGGGGGTACTACCTTAGCGTCTGTTACGAGCCCTTGATCGCGGTGCCTGACAAGGACGAAGTCAATTTGTGATCTGGTTTTACCGCTATAAAAGGTGATAAGATGGGATTCACGTTTCCGGAATTTTGTGTTTACAATGGCGAGGTTATGCGATTCCGCATATTCAAGAATTCGCTCGCCATCAGTATTACGTGTCCCATATCCAAAACCACCATGACAGTTATAACCGTCTTTCGTAGCGCCCAAGTGACCATTGAGGTCACCTGCAACAATTATGGCTTCTTGTGACGGTACCTCAGCTGTCTTCTCATCAAGCAGGTTCCAGAACTTGTCTAAGAGCACATTCCAATCCATCAAAAAAAAACTTCACAAGAGCCTTCCATATCGAAAACTTCAGAAGTATTTTTCACGGGAAGTTAACGCACGGTTAGAGCTCAGCAAGGCTCTCGACCGATAGTGGGCCATTAAGGCAATAACTGCAAAACTAGTCGGAAGTGGTCTTCTAGTCAGAGCTGTAGGCTGGAGATCTATCCACCAGTATTGTGATGGAAGAAAGTATGCAGCAGCTACAGACTGGATTACCATAGGCTTCCTTAAGCTCGACGGCGATGGTATTGGGTTGGAGCATAATATCGTAGCGTTTTTCTTCGATCGATCGTATAAATTAAATCAGTACAGTATCACCCGAAAAACCGCTCATACCATTTGAAAGTACTCTTCCCGCTCTACAAAACCGTAGTTGTCATTTTCTTCAACATTGCAGTTGTACTGAGGTATAGAGCTTAGAAGTTGGAAAATCCAGACGGCGAAAATCGGCGTTTCGACAGCTGCTATTCCCTCCGTTTGGATAAAGGCCAAATTGGAAGTTCTTCTGAATAAATTCTTCTGATCGAACCTTGCTCTAACCAACCTACCTTTTTCGCTCAAATTGAAACCATATTCATTTCGTACAAATTGAGAATAATAAGGACTCCGAAAACGAGCTCAATATTTTTTTAAATTCTATATCCGGTGATCTCTGCGAAATGCAATCAAAGTTGTAAATAATGACGAAGTGAACATCACTGATTAGTTTTATGTTTTTATTTTTGCTTCAAATGTTTGTGTGAAAAAATGAAAAATGCAAGCGCTACGATATTATGCTCCAACCCAAAAGATGACGTCAGACCCCTAAGACGGCGAGGGTAGTGAAGGAGGGCCTGCTCTTGCTCACGGAGGAGCACAGGAATATTTTTTTTATAAATTTCATCGGCGGCTGCACTCTGTGCGACGAAAAATTTGCTAATGTTAGCTATGAAGAAAAAACTCTTTTTTCGTCCACCCCCCCCCCCTTTGCATATTTATCCACGGAGCGGATTCAACATGAACCAGCTGCACGTTTTGATGCATTTGTTGGCATGATATAATTTCGACAGCAATTAAAGTATGGGATCGGATAGGCCGAATCGAAAAACAGACAGACACGCCTTACCCCTTCAAAGGTAGACGGTAATTGTGATTGGGTCAGGAGAAAAGAGGGGTTAAGGAGTTTCAAAAATTAGTAGTGCGCGTTGGTGAATTCACGTAGTAAGTTGGTACCACTGCCATTACACCGTGAATGTGCAGTGATGCTCGTGCAATTTTGTTTTCAGATCAAATGCATATTCAAGCTTTTTTTGTCAGTTTTAACGATGTTGAACAAGTCATTTACGTCGATGATCCACCAATTTCTTGAGTTTCAGAGGATTTATTAGATGTGCTTACCCGATCCTTTCCAGTAGGGAGATCTCTCGGTGACAGATCTTTTCTTCACTTTGAATGGCGAACATAGTAAACTAAACAATTCAGTACTGAAAATTACAAATATAGTACTGCAGAAAAATAGACACTCGAGAACATCTTTTCAATAAATTTAGGGATCCAACGTTTTTCTTTTTAGATGAATTCGACTCTAAAATGTTTATGAGATCATAAATTTTTCAAGTAACAACCACCTTTCCAGATGCTTCCATTTCCTTGACAGCGTCAGGCCTTCGAGTGTTGCTCTTCACAAACATGTACATTGCTCCTCTGAAAGTGATTTTACCAAAGCGCCTAATAAATCGTAGTGGTTGCTAAAATATTGAACTCAATTGACCATGTGCCAAATAACTCTGCCTTTCCTACATAGTATCCCTGCGGTATCGCCAAAATGCAGGGCGTCAACTGAAAGGCGCCAAAAAAGTGAATGTATGTAGGACAATGATAAATTGTGCCATTACCAGACCCATAGCGCTTGGAACGAAGATCGCAAATTTCGTGTACTTTTCCTGTCCGACGTCTGTCAGCCAACAGTTAGGTAATAGACCCTTCTAGTACATATGAACGCCGACTTGAACGCTGGTTGAACCACTCTTTATAAGGATAAAGGATAAAGCATTTGCCGTTGATCAATCCCTTTTTGGGATGCGGCACGCATTCTACTTCCATTTGTACATTCGTAGTGGCGTTTGAATGCGATGTGGCCTATACAATGACTTGCGGGGCCAGCCGATGTACAAGTCAGTGTTTTTATCCTCCCAGACAAGTCTGGTACCAATTAACCGACCCCGGAGGGATGGAAGGCTTGGTTGGCCCGGGCGACTCACGACCCAGGATTTGATCCCCGGACCGCTCGCGTGGTAAGCGTGCCACTTGCCACTACACCACTTCCGCCCCGGTCGGTGATGCAGTATTAATGTTTCAAGATCTTTTGTAAAACCGACAATGCAAAAATGATTTACATTGTCTGAAGGCCGTCGTTACTTGTGGTCTGCACCCGACGCTCTTCTCGTTTTTTGAAAGGAAGGGTACATGCAGTGACAGGTCTCTGATGAAGGCACAGAGGGTTGTACACATTTGTTCGCACCCCATTTTCACCCTATCAAGGCCTTTTGTGATGCTAATGAACCACGCGAACTATTTCATCAGTGCCGAAGATCAGTCAATATGAGAAGCGTGATTTTGCCATAGCTATCATATATAATCATCGTATTGCTACCAACTTGTCCTCTAACATTTTGATCTCGCAGCTGCCAAATCGATCCACATTTTTTCCTAGAAAGTTTTTTGGCAAAAGAAAGGCTAGCAAAATTTTCAGCTATTGAACAAAATGAGTGGTACCTGTAATAGTCGGTGCAGACGTGGTATATTGGCCCTCGCACCACTCCAAATAAAATATCCACACAAGGAAAAAACTTGAGCATGTTGTGCAGTCAAAACGTTCCTTGACGAAATAACATCCGCAAA
>MU907988.1:0-10436 GCA_036418205.1 Ostertagia ostertagi | reverse complement strand
AAGAAACGAGAACAGATAAAATGGAAATGTTCCCTTTAGCTGAGCTTTCTGCTCAAAACGAGAGGCAACTTAGCCGCGTCGCAAAAACGATACCAGAAGGATCGAATGAAAGCCAGATGTGCTCACTACGGATAGCGCATCGAATTATTCGCGTAGCATCATCAGCAGCGAGAGGGCGAAAAAACGGAAATGATGAGTCAAATGGTTATTGAGACTTGTCAAAAATTTAGCGGTAATATAATGGGAGTGCTCGAAAAAAGCTCTTTCATAGCTGCTGGGGAAAAGCTTTAGAAGAACTACTGGGATTGAGGAAGATTACAGAAAACATTTGAAACAGGGTAAACGACTTCCTAGACAAGTCTGACGAGGGGATCTTATCCAGTGATTTGGGACGGACGGTTGAATCTGATGTCGGGCACACCACGATTGACCCTGCCATTGAAATTTGAAGAAGAAGACTCAAGAGATGAAGTAGGAATGGGTGCGGCTTGCTGAAGAGCAGTTGTTGGCAGCTAATTCGTTCTTCTATTGAAATCACTTTTCATTTCACTGGACTGCGTGAAATAAATCTCCTTTTCCACGCGTGAGAGCCGGATGAGCTGGCGAAGGTAATCAACAAAATTGAAAAAAAAGGAAATAGAGGAGGGCGACGAAGAGCGATAGGTTTCAGCTTCATTTTTGGAGGAACTCCAGCAATCTCCATATCAGGGAAACCCGACAGAGAGTTCAATGAGAGGAGACTCTTGTTCTAAATGAAGTTTTGCCAAAAAAGGCTTCCAGCCATCGTTAGACCACTGAAAAGGCGAGAAAGTCGAAATGTGTGTGAGACCAAACGGCAAATAATAATTCATCCAACAATCTTGTTAGGCAAACGAACACACGGCGTAAACTAGGCAGATCCTAAAAACATAAGAAAGAGAAGAATAATGTCACTGTCAATGGGATGAGAAGAGAAATGGCACATTATTGGTTGTACTTTGCAGTGCTGACATCCTTCATAGAACAAGTAAGCACTGATCGCGTGAAGCCTGCTCGAATTTCTCAAATCGAGCTCGCGCTATGGAGGTGAAGAAAATCAGAGAAAAGAGTGTCCTCGCTGAGGTCGTCGACACGTATGTCAGCGGGTACATGTGTGTGTGTATGTCTGAGGATAGTTATATTAGTGAAGGTGTAGAGGGTGTCAGACGTGGAGAGGAAACGAGGGATTTCCCTATGGTTGCCATGTGACGGCCGCTTATCTGGCAGGCGACAGCAAACCCCTCGCTGCGCTACTGACTGCACACGCACCTCAACGACGACGACACGACGATTGGTTAGCAACGACGCGTTCCTGAAATGTGGATAATCACGCTATCATCGCCGTCAGCTGGTCTTCTGAAAAATCGCGTCGCACTGAACCTCTCTCGTACCTTGAAGTACCATAACAAGCCTGAAGGATAAAGCATCAGGCGCTGATCAGTTCTGTTTTGGGACAAGTCTCGCTTCCTACTTACGCTCAAAGTCGTAGGGACGTTGAAAGTGATTCAGCTTGTAAAATGAGTTGCCAGCCGGGTCAGCCGTCTGTGTTCATTTCAAAAGTTTATCAAACCCCCTCCTTAGGGGAGTTTCGATAAAACCCCCTGCCACCATGCCGTTCAGCTACAAGAGAAGCTACCGTGCTGCGACCTCCACTTTTCTCAACTTGACCTTCACCAACTTCCAAATGTGACCTCCTCACCCAACCTTTTAGTGAGAATGGGGCTACGGTTGACCCGGTAGTAAGCCTAAGCGCATTTACGGATAATGATTTCTTCCTCCAGGGGGGCTAGCACCGAAGTTTATGGCAATGAAGCATGCGTCACTGGAGTTTTTCCAATCCGAAATTACCCTCGGGAATAAGCATTAGTCCATCATCAAAGCACCTCATCTTGATAAACTTGTGCTTGAGATGACGAATCACTTGTCGCCGACCAACCCCTTGAGACTGCAGAACAAACGTGGCTTTTCGTGGGGAACCGTAGACGTTCAATGGGTGTAAGGCGGAAATAGAGACTCTCAGGTTACCTTAACGCTCTTATCAGGGCTTCTCACACAAATAAGCCCCCCACCCAACTCATACAAAATAATTTATTGCAGGAAGATTTATGCTCCTGGAAATCTGTCAGCTTGACAAGCGATAAAACGCAAAATATTACCAGTTGGACATCGAGAACAGAGCATTATCTGTTAAATGTATATTGGAAGCCATCTACCAAAAAATCGATTTAATGTTAATGCTCTCTTGGGGTGAAAACTGGTGCGTCAGGCCAATTTCGGAAAATTTCACGGATTACCCGCACCATTTCCTCACATCGCCTAAAAGATCATTGATCGGCTGGAAGATATTATTTCTCATACTTCGAATCATAGAGAGCGTCAGTCCAGCAGTTGATGTGAGTTCAACGATTGTTTCGAAGTGTCATGTCTTACATCTGCCGCGCCCAGGTGTTCTAGTGGTAAAGCGAACATTGAGAGACGTCCCTGCCGAAGGAGTTATAACACGGCTTAGTAAGATATTTGAGGAAACATAGCTTGCCTTGCTCTATCCATCCACGTCGAAATTGCCCTAAACATTGGTACCTCAAGCAACAACCCCAAACTAGGTCGTGTCGAATAATTTACTTTGTAGTTAGAATAGAGCGCCTTAGAGTATCACACTTATGCCGTTGTCGCAGCTTAATGTGCGCGACAATGGCGCTGGCCCTTACAGATAGAGTGTTTTTTAAGCGTTAACTTCCGCGCTGAGAAACAAGTGCAAACGGAATGAGCTTTTCTTTACACACTGGCCCCACATACATTATCAAAGAAAGCAGTATAATATTAGGTCGGTCCATAAGTCTTGCAACAAACTGGCCGAATTTTGAATTTAATATTTTTATTATCTTTTTGTTCCATTCATCCGGCATGCTACCCTCCATCAATATCTACAACCTATTGCCAACACACTAGTAGCTGCTCGATGCCTCCCTTGTAGGACTCTACTGAATTCTGATCGAAGAAAGATCAGATGTCGATTTTGACATCATCATAGTTAGGATGAGCTTTCTTCTCTAGGAGATGGTTTGGAGAGGGGAGCAGAAGGGCATTATTTGGCACGAGGTCAGGGCTATAACGTGGATACGGAAGAACTCCCCTCTTACCAGGAAGGTCTTTCAGGGCGTGACGAGCTTTTTGAAAACGGTCTTTTGCATGATATAGGGGCAGATGCGGGACCACAGAACCATGTTTAATTTTTCCTGAACGGCCCTCTGAATACCAGAAAAGGGAGGTCCCTAGTTCGATTCCTCTTGGTGACAAATTTTTGCATTTCGAGTTGACGTTCCAAAATTCGCGCAAAATGGAGTTCTGATTGTTCTGGTTGGTTCTAACTCCATTTTGCGCGAATTTTGGCACGTCAACTCGAAATGCAAAAATTTGTTACCACGAGGAATCGAACTAGGGACCTCCTTTTCTGGTATTCAGAGGGCCGTTCAGGAAAAATTGAACATGGTTCTGTGGTTCCCGCATCTGCCCCTATATCATGCAAAAGACCGTTTTCAAAAAGCTTGTCACGCCCTGAAAGACCTTCCTGGTTAGAGTCTCAAAATTTTCCTGAATTTTCTTAGCAAGAGGTGGTTCAACGGTGTCATACAAAAGCAAACTTTGCCTTGTTTTTCTTTCGTATTAAAAGCGTTGCATTCGAGCTGTGGATAGTTGACTTTCGCGTTGACTGCGACATCTACACGGAGGGGTTTCCAGAGCTTAACTCCTCCCGTTCCACCAAAAATCCGAGAAGGCCCTACTTGGACGAGGTTGAACTTAAGCAATAAGATCTCCCGAAGCGTTTGAGCTGGACTACCGCCGCTTGTTCATTTGTTAGTAAACTGTACCCACTCCTCATCTTCGGCAAATGTGATGGATGGTCAATCGTAGAATCCCTAGTAAGTCGACTTGAACATAACGTGTATCAGATCGTGTTTGGAGCTGAATCGGGCTCAAGGCACGTGGGGACCAAACTCTACATTTTCGGATCTTCACAAGTCTTTGGAGATGCCACAGTGCTGTCTCCTTGTCGCATCGGAATCGCTCTAGCAAATGATCGATACTCTATCCAGATCCCTTTTCAACGGCGTCAGATAGAGCATCGTGATTGTCAGTCACAGGGTGGTTGGAGTGTGGGTTATTTTCAAATAAAAAAGTCAACGCTGAGCAGAGTGAAGCGCGCACCATTAACTTCCGTGGTTTGAGACGGTGACTCTCGGCCAATCTTCTGGCCAATCCTTATAGCATGACTTGCGGAACATTCCAAGCAGTACTCGTAAAAATTAAGGGCACCGAGAGCCCTCTCGCGAAATCGGTGTAATATCCATAATAAGTAAGCAGACAACGAGCTGGACCGTTGGCTGAAATTGCAAAGGTTGATGCTACGTCAAGGAAAATATGTTGCGGATTTTCAGGAGTTCTCCCAAATTCCTAGCATTAAATGTAATTTGTTGCAAGACTTATGGACCGACCTAATATTATTTCTAACTTTCTCACAAAGCGAGCTGGTGACGGCTGATGTGAGCTGATGGATAAGAAACCTCAACGCGCACCACTACCGCCAACGTAATTACGTCTAGCATTTGAGTAAAATGCGCGGGTTAGTGGAGCCCTAGCAAGCAAGTTCAGACAACTCGACTGGGCGCGTACCTCCCGGACATGCACCTCCCTAATCTCAAAGGGCCTTTGTTAAAACTTATCATCTGCGTTTCTTTGGAACTCCTTGTTAGTTCAATTATAGTCTACCCGTCACCCACAATTTTATCCGTATCTGGCCCACTAATCTGATCTGGAGTTGTTGCTCTGGGGGCGCCGTATATTGTTAGAGGGATCCTCTCCTGGCGGTATGAGGATAAGACGCTCAATCCAGGAATGGGAATGCTAAATGCCGAGCCGAAATGCGCGATAGTAGGACGAAAACCTTTGCATGTTCGCGGAACTGCTGCAGTCCTTATCAGTCGCAGCATACGTGGCGCCTGTGCTTGCGTTCTGTCAGCGTGCGGCGGTTCTCTGGCATGGCCCGTTTCTCCACAGCGCTATGTATTCTCATTTTTTTTTAACCGTAGCACGAAGTCGACTCGCAAAGAACAGGTTTTTAGCGTTTTCTAGCTGCTTTTGCTTCTTATTGAAATAACGTTTCTTTCGAACTACTGATTCAAGTTCAGTAACCAATAGAGAGACAACCATTCAATTGCAGCCGTGCTTTAAAAGATATTCGCACTTTCCTCATCAGCTAAAACTCTACACACTAACCAGAGGAGAAATGAGCACATAAGTGCCGATAATTCAACACAAGTGGCAAATCTTCGCATTCTCTCGTTGGGCACTCGCCACCGTGTCTCGCTTATCGAGAAGTAATCTTCCTGAAGGCAACGTCTGGGTATTCCGTCTCTTAAAGTCCATCTTTTTCCGAACTGATGCTTAGCTTTTTTCCTAGCAGTCTCTGATTCTCGTCACATTATTGCTTGTCTGTGCTGCGCCGTCGAGACATTGACGTCTCTCTTGCTTTTGCAGGAAGTGTTTTTCGTTTCTGACTGAACAAGGCACCTCATCTTCCGAATATTAGTCAGCTACGTCTTCCGGGCGACGCGTTGTTGACAGGGGTTTTGATGCAAGTAAATCAATCATCAGAATATGTCTTCTACGTGCATGTGTTTTTTCATGAATGGAGGTTGTAGTGAAATTGCCAACGGGGCCATTAACATTCTTGAGTGTGGTTCTTGATGCGGTACCGCCGTGCCGAAGGAAATGCAGAGGGCAAATATCGAGAGTATTTCTCATGAGAGGGCTCCTTTGGTTGACTACCTTTGGTAAATTTTGCACCACCACATCCTTATAGCTTTTCTGGGACAAGGGCACCTGGCCTTCAACAGCGAATTGTGCACGAATAGTAAGTCCAAGACACACTGCGGTCAAGTTGATGTGGTCATTCCCCTTCCAATTCAAATATGAAAGAAGAGATGCCGAGTCGACTGCAGGCTATGAAAAAAGAAACAAATCACCAGATAAGCTGGGAATACGAACTTATAATCTTTGCTGTGTGGTACTTATAAAACAGACAGCGAAATAAGAGACAATGGGCGATTGGGTGGCTGAAAAAGAATTTAGCGAGAGAGCATAGCAGTTGAGCGGTGAGGCACAGGTGAGATTCCGTCACTATGAGCGAGCTACATGAATCCTAGGCGCGTACAAGGATCTAAGCCGTAACCTTATAAGTGTTTGTGGGTTGACGCAGTATTAAGGCGTGGAAGCTGTACGATCGCAGTTGCAGAACTAACAACTGCAGCCACGGGAAGAATTTCTTGAATGAAAATGATCTCGGGTTGTGCACTTGATAATTCTTGCGTTACCTTATTCCCACGTTAAGCATATGTTAGGTACGAATATAAGTAAGATAGATTTATGATAGCAAGTTTTAGTTCAGTCCCTGATCTGTGGCTATATTTCACATCTGACCGTATCGGTTCTTAAAGGGCGGAAGTGGTGTAGTGACAAGTGGCGCGCTCACCACGCGAGCGGTCCGGGGATCAAATCCTGGGTCGTGAGTCGCCCGGGCCAACCAAGCCTTCCATCCCTCCGGGGTCGGTTAATTGGTACCAGACTTGTCTGGGAGGATAAAAAACACTGACTTGTACATCGGCTGGCCCCCGCAAGTCATGTATAGGCCACATCGCATTCAAATGCCACTACGAATGTACAAATGGAAGTAGAATGCGTGCCGCATCCCAAAAAGGGATTGATCAACGGCAAATGCTTTATCCTTTATCCTTATCCTTCTAAGCTTCTTATAATTTATGACTATGACCGAGGGTACACTTCCACTTTTATCGATCATACGGTGACAACGCCAGGCTTTGGCTGACTGACAAGTGGAAAACTTGTTAGGGTTCGAGGCGTTGTGAGAAGGGTCACAGGATCACTTTACTTGCTCCTGCTCTCTGCATCTGACAGAAGTCCGCGCTTGTTAAAAACTCGAAATACCGGTGCTGGAGTTCTGGAGACAGGTCCAACAGTTTCAGGGAACTCCATCCTGTGAATACTTTTGCTGATGGTCTGCCCTCTCCTCTCATTGTTCGCTTACTCACATGCACAGGATATAATGCATATATTAGAGGAGGATTCCACGATAAAGACGAAGGTCGAAGAGGGTAAGCTTACCTAGTGAAGGGAAAAGGGCCGATCTCTTAAGGGCGCGGACCGACACGCAATCCGCATCGAAGGAAATGCCTCCGACGAGCAGGGCATTCTCGCTACAAGTTGATAGCGCAAACTAGGTCCGTACGCCCTCCCCCATCCATCTCGGGTCGTTTCGTGTATGAGTCCTAACCGTTCAGCAGAGAGAGGGAGAGCGTTAGCGTTGAAGAGGGCAGCAACGATGAGAGTCGCATCAGTGCGCAAATCAGCGTGCAGAGCTTGGGCCCCAATCTCGGCGCTTCGAGTTCACTTTTCTTTAATTCCTTCTTTTCTGCGTCACAGATCCTTTCTGAGTCAGTTTTGAATGGGCTGCCTTTCCATAGTAAAGTACTGCATTCAAAAGGACATTGATAGCGCTAAAGTGACTCTCAACCTTCAAAAAATCTCGACTTGGGCAACAGTCTCTGAGCTGTACGAACAGACGAAGAGAACACTCAAGGAGAGAGGGAGCGTAAGGAGAGCGAACAATCATAATCCTACCAGCTTCGCTATGAGTGTGATGTGCTGCGAGAATGAAGTCCTGAATCCCCTTACCATGCAAATCATGGAGAATCCCTGCTCTAATTCACAGGAAGGAATCTTCAAGTGCGAGCGAATAATACGTAAAGTGCCGCCAGTGAAGGAAATGAAAAATCAGAAGAAAACATCTGAGTGTACTGTTTCTGCCGGAGATATACCGTTGACCACGGAAAGTACGCTTCCGCAGAGAGGGCTAGATAATGGATCGATATGAGCCGAGTGGCGGAAAAACGTAGACGTTGCATAGCTAGTAGTAGGATCGGCTGTTGATTTGGTAATTTAGAACGCGGATTGGGAAACGCCTAGCGACCTTAACGCGCACTTTCAAGCACTAAGAATGACGAAACCTCTGTGCTTGTGCGGCTTGCTACCCCATTCACAGAACGGATTACTCCAGTGAACTAATCAAATCGAAGTGCGCCTCTAAGCACGAAATAAGGCGATGAAATGTCTGGCATACTTCATCTGCCTCAATACCCCACTCGCTCCAAATCCGCTAAAATTGCAGAGGCATCGTTGTCGGTAGTTGGCTGGTTTTTTATCATACTAAAGGCTCAACGGCATCTTTTATCTGCAGGGCTGTTTTGGTTTCAAAGGATTGAGATGAATAACTGAAGTAGGAATTCTCCAACCCCAACGTTCTCACTGAGGAAAAGAATATTTATAAGGAAGAGCAGCAGCTAAGATGGAACGATGGCATTTTGAAACACTAAGTGCATATCATATTATGTTTTAAGGCCGCATAGTATATCATAGTAGTTTCGACGTCATGCAAAAGATTCGGAAGACGGGAGCCCCTCTGGGTTGAAGGCAGTGGGACTTTTCTGTCCGTGATTGTAACAAAACAAGTTCCAAAATTTTGCTTAAACATAGTACTTGAGGCAGCAGAAGCGCAAAATGACCTCAAGTCGTTGAATTTCTAGCCTTTGTATTGTGGCAAGAAGATGGCTACAAGGTCGCAGATGTGGTTGCGTCTGGCACAAATTAAAGCTTGTGGAAACTTCATGTACGCTTCTTTGACACAAGGAATCCTTCCTGGAAAAGTCTTGCATTCTTTCCCATAACGCATATGTTCATTGTGATCACTAGCGACAATACGCAAATTTTGACAGTTTTTGTTTGTCAACTGCTGAATTTGGATAGTTCGCCTATGCGAATGTTTCACAACCCAGCGTTCTTGCGAAACAACACACAAGGTTTCGCGCGCGTAAGTAGCGTCTAGCCGAAGCCGACATGAAAAAAGCTACGTATTAGGCGCGTCCGCAATTGAAAAGGAATCGGGAATCCAGCTTCCCTGCGTGTGATTCGGAAATAAGACAGTCGATCGATAGAACAGAGCCACTAGAAGTGTGAGTATGTTAGCAATGGTCAGATTACCGAAAGCTTCTAGACGGCACTCCGTGTACCAAGTGGAAGCATTTCGCCAGCATTTGTGACAGATGTCCGGCGTAGGAGCCCTTTCGGTTTTTCGAATTTTTTACCAGAACAAATGCATTTTTTTGTCTCTTTTCGTAACTCTTCTGAACGCAAGGAACGCAGTCAGTAATTGAATACAGCGTGAAATAGACTTTTCAGGACGATTTAAAAAGCCACGTTTGCGACATTTAATCGTGTTGTGACCTGGGTCTTCTTCAGCCATCTTGTAAAGTAGGCCTGATGACGGCTATGGAACTATTTTTGCAATTTTCACAGGATATTTTTATGATTCAGCACGACCAGCACACTCGTGGCCCTTAGTAGTGCAGGCACGAGCTTTTTAATACCAAAAGAAGCCTCGCTGGAAAAATGGAAACATTCCTTTCGCTGCCAACTTGTTTCCAGCAGGTTTCCAACATGAGGCACGCCACCAGTCAGTGAAACCAACCCATTTTTAATGAAGCTACCACGAACACGCTCACCAACTGTGAACAGTTGAAGTACAGCTGTACCCAATAAAAACCTAATAGAACACTATAATTGCTATTTTATATCAGCCCCTATCCACTTTGATCAAGTCAATTTACTTGAAGGGGCTGCGCAGATTACGGTACATGTTTTCGAGATGTAAAGCAACCTATTTTTCACAAATAGAGTTGTAATGCAGTTTTATTGAATAAACTTCAAGAGGGCATCCTTGTAGCTTAGAAGCTCGACGTCTTGGAATCCACAATTCTTCTTAGACCTTCTTGCCAATTTTAAGAAATATTATCATTATCATAAGTGGGCGGAAGTGGTGTAGTGGCAAGTGGCACGCTTACCACGCGAGCGGTCCGGGGATCAAATCCTGGGTCGTGAGTCGCCCGGGCCAACCAAGCCTTCCATCCCTCCGGGGTCGGTTAATTGGTACCAGACTTGTCTGGGAGGATAAAAACACTGACTTGTACATCGGCTGGCCCCCGCAAGTCATTGTATAGGCCACATCGCATTCAAACGCCACTACGAATGTACAAATGGAAGTAGAATGCGTGCCGCATCCCAAAAAGGGATTGATCAACGGCAAATGCTTTATCCTTTATCCTTTCATACAACACCAACAGAATGGTGGAAGTTGGGTAAAGAGGAGAGAGATTCATCCTTTAGTGGGATGCGCAACTCATATCATTTCCATTCAAAATCGTAGCATACATAGCATTTGATGGCGACTTGGCCCTATGTAATGTAATTCCAAAGGTCCGCCAATATACAGATCAGTGCTTTTATCCTAC
>MU907953.1:0-12115 GCA_036418205.1 Ostertagia ostertagi | reverse complement strand
CCGTATATCAAGCAACTGAACAGTCGCTTATAATGCAGTTGGTTGCTTTATGCCATGACAATGTCGGGTATTGGAATCGACAACTGAGAGCGGCTCGAACGTCGATGCCACATTTTCCATTACTTGTTTCCTTCATTTACAAAAATCTCCCAAGATTTCACTGACTTCGAATTGAATCTTATCTTATCCTATCTCATCTTATTCATGTCGTATCTTATTAGTACCTCAAACTTGGGTAATTAAACCAAGCAATTGATGACCAACTCGATTACGCGCCGTATAATTGATTGTGGACTGTTCTGCTCCGCAAAACGGAGCAGGGCAGAATTTAATGTAGCAGTAAGGGACAGTCGGCCACGGGTAATCTAAAGCCAAAGTTTCGTGGCTGTCTGATTCGTGGTTCCTTAGAAAATTCTAAAACTTAAATTGTTATTCTATATTTTTGTAGTGAAGAAGCCGTGCGCAATGATTACAGCAATCATATTTATATGTAGCACATGTGTGTGTGAACAGAAATCGCTGGTGGGTGAAGCTGTCTGGGAAGGACTTAGCTTAAAAAATGTGAACGTATACGTGTATGTGTGCGTCAACAAATGTACGCAAAAAATCCGCCTTTAGCGAGGACTCGAACCTTTGATCTTCGAGCACGAGACCAGACACCTAACCGTGCGCCATGGTGAGACGCTCTCTCACCTAACTTTGCGCCTATTGCATAAGCGAAAGTGTACGAAATTGAAGCACTCTATGCATGCAAAAACTCCTTCTCAACAAGGACTCGAACCCTTGACCATGCGAACATGAGGCAACACACCTAACCACTCCGCCATGGAGAACCACTACCTCGTTGACTGTGCGCCTAACCCATAAACGAAAGTGATCACTATACGCATGCAAAAACTCCTACTCAACAAGGACTCGAACCCTTGACCATGCGAACATGAGGCAACACACCTAACCACTCCGCCATGGAGAAGCACTACCTCGTTGACTGTGCGCCTAACCCATAAACGAAAGTGATCACTATACGCATGCAAAAACTCCTACTCAACAAGGACTCGAACCCTTGACCATGCGAACATGAGGACAACACACCTAACCACTCCGCCATGGAGAAGCACTACCTCGTTGACTGTGCGCCTAACCCATAAACGAAAGTGATCACTATACGCATGCAAAAACTCCTACTCAACAAGGACTCGAACCCTTGACCATGCGAACATGAGACAACACACCTAACCACTCCGCCATGGTGAAGCACTGCAGCGCTGACTGTGCGCTAACCCATAAACGAACGTGATCACTATAGGCCTGCAAAACTCCTACTCAACAAGGACTCGAACCCTTGACCATGCGAACATGAGACAACACACCTAACCACTCCGCCATAGTGAAGCACTCGCTCGCTGACTGTGCGCCTAACCCATAAACGAACGTGATCACTATGGGACTGCAAAACTCCTACTCAACAAGGACTCGAACCCTTGACCATGCGAACATGAGACAACACACCTAACCACTCCGCCATGGTGAAGCACTGCAGCGCTGACTGTGCGCCTAACCCATAAACGAACGTGATCACTATAGGCCTGCAAAAACTCCTACTCAACAAGGACTCGAACCCTTGACCATGCGAACATGAGACAACACACCTAACCACTCCGCCATAGAGAGCCACTACCTTCTTGGTTTTCGTCTAACCCATAAACAAATGTGAACGAATTAATCATGAATGGTTCAGCCAATTCAGAAAGAGTCTCAAGATCTTCGACGCTTTGTTCCTGATGACCATGGATCCCCTAGTTTCTTGCTTTTTTCTCCTTTCTTCGGAGATCTCCAAAATTAGGTCTGACCCTTTCCCCCCTTTGGCTCCCTTTGATTTTCAAAGGGTGGCGCCACCGGGAGCCAAAGGGTCGGACCACCCCTTCGGTTCCTTTTATATTTACAGAGGTGGCGCCACCAGGAACCGAAGGGGCGGTCGGGTCAGACCGCCCAGCGCCGGGCTTTGGGTAAAAACCAACGTTCTGATGACTCAGTAGACTCCTTGTTTCATTCTGCGCCGTATATCAAGCAAGTGAACAGTTGCTTATAATGCAGTTCGTTGCTTTATTGCATGACAATGTCGGGTTTTGCAATCGACAATTGAGAGCGGCTCGAACGTCGATGAAACATTTTCCATTACTTGTTTCCTCGTTTTTACAAAAATCTCCCAAGATTTCACTGAGTTCGAATTGAATCTTATCTTATCCTGTCTCATCTCATTCATGTCGCATTTTATTAGTACCTCAAACTTGGGAAATTAAACCAAGCAATTGACGACCAACTCGATTACGCGCCGTATAATTGATTGTGGACTGTTCTGCTCCGCAAAACGGAGCAGGGCAGAATTTAATGTAGCAGTAAGGGGTAGTCGGCCACGGGTAATCTAAAGCCAAAGTTTCGTGGCTGTCTGATTCGTGGTTCCTTAGAAAATTCTAAAACTTAAATAGTTGTTCTATATTTTTGTAGTGAAGAAGCCGTGCGCAATGATTACAGCAAGCATATTTATATGTAGCACATGTGTGTGTGAACAGAAATCCCTGGTGGGTGAAGCTGTCTGGGAAGGACTTAGCTTAAAAAAATTAAACGTATACGTGTATGTGTGCGTCGACAAATGTACGCAAAAAATCCGCTTTAGCGAGGCTTCGAACCTTTGATCTTCGAGCACGATACCAGACTCCTACCGTCCATGGTGACACGCTCTCTCACCTAACTTTGCGCCTACTGCAAAAGCCAAAGTGTACGAAATTGAAGCACTCTATTCATGCAAAAACTCCTGCTCTACAAGGACTCGGACCCTTGACCATGCGAACATGAGACAACACGCCTAACCACTCCGCCATGGTGAATCTCTCGCCGCTGACTGTGCGCCTAACCCATAAACGAACGTGATCACTATAGGCCTGCAAAAGCTCCTACTCAACAAGGACTCGAACCCTTGACCATGCGAACATGAGGCAACACACCTAACCACTCCGCCATGGTGAAGCACTGCAGCGCTGACTGTGCGCCTAACCCATAAACGAACGTGATCACTATGGGCCTGCAAAACTCCTACTCAACAAGGACTCGAACCCTTGACCATGCGAACATGAGACAACACACCTAACCCACTCCGCCATGGTGAAGCACTGCAGCGCTGACTGTGCGCCTAACCCATAAACGAACGTGATCACTAGGCCTGCAAAAACTCCTACTCAACAAGGACTCGAACCCTTGACCATGCGAACATGAGACAACACACCTAACCACTCCGCCATAGTGAAGCACTCGCTCGCTGACTGTGCGCCTAACCCATAAACGAACGTGATCACTATGGGCCTGCAAAATCTCCTACTCAACAAGGACTCGAACCCTTGACCATGCGAACATGAGACAACACACCTAACCACTCCGCCATGGTGAAGCACTGCAGCGCTGACTGTGCGCCTAACCCATAAACGAACGTGATCACTATAGGCCTGCAAAAACTCCTACTCAACAAGGACTCGAACCCTTGACCATGCGAACATGAGACAACACACCTAACCACTCCGCCATGGTGAAGCACTCGCTCGCTGACTGTGCGCCTAACCCATAAACGAACGTGATCACTATGGGCCTGCAAAATCTCCTACTCAACAAGGACTCGAACCCTTGACCATGCGAACATGAGACAACACACCTAACCACTCCGCCATGGTGAAGCACTGCAGCGCTGACTGTGCGCCTAACCCATAAACGAACGTGATCACTATAGGCCTGCAAAAACTCCTACTCAACAAGGACTCGAACCCTTGACCATGCGAACATGAGGCAACACACCTAACCACTCCGCCATAGTGAAGCACTCGCTCGCTGACTGTGCGCCTAACCCATAAACGAACGTGATCACTATGGGACTGCAAAATCTCCTACTCAACAAGGACTCGAACCCTTGACCATGCGAACATGAGACAACACACCTAACCACTCCGCCATGGTGAAGCACTGCAGCGCTGACTGTGCGCATAACCCATAAACGAACGTGATCACTATAGGCCTGCAAAAACTCCTACTCAACAAGGACTCGAACCCTTGACCATGCGAACATGAGACAACACACCTAACCACTCCGCCATGGTGAAGCACTCGCTCGCTGACTGTGCGCCTAACCCATAAACGAACGTGATCACTATGGGCCTGCAAAATCTCCTACTCAACAAGGACTCGAACCCTTGACCATGCGAACATGAGACAACACACCTAACCACTCCGCCATGGTGAAGCACTGCAGCGCTGACTGTGCGCATAACCCATAAACGAACGTGATCACTATAGGCCTGCAAAAACTCCTACTCAACAAGGACTCGAACCCTTGACCATGCGAACATGAGACAACACACCTAACCACTCCGCCATAGTGAAGCACTCGCTCGCTGACTGTGCGCCTAACCCATAAACGAACGTGATCACTATAGGACTGCAAAATCTCCTACTCAACAAGGACTCGAACCCTTGACCATGCGAACATGAGACAACACACCTAACCACTCCGCCATGGTGAAGCACTGCAGCGCTGACTGTGCGCCTAACCCATAAACGAACGTGATCACTATAGGCCTGCAAAACTCCTACTCAACAAGGACTCGAACCCTTGACCATGCGAACATGAGGCAACACACCTAACCACTCCGCCATGGTGAAGCTACGCTCGCTGACTGTGCGCCTAACCCATAAACGAACGTGATCACTATACGGCCTGCAAAAACTCCTACTCAACAAGGACTCGAACCCTTGACCATGCGAACATGAGACAACACACCTAACCACTCCGCCATGGTGAAGCACTCTCGCTGACTGTGCGCCTAACCCATAAACGAACGTGATCACTATAGGCCTGCAAAAACTCCTACTCAACAAGGACTCGAACCCTTGACCATGCGAACATGAGACAACACACCTAACCACTCCGCCATGGAGAAGCACTACCTCGTTGACTGTGCGCCTAACCCATAAACGAAAGTGATCACTATACGCATGCAAAAACTCCTACTCAACAAGGACTCGAACCCTTGACCATGCGAACATGAGACAACACACCTAACCACTCCGCCATGGTGAAGCACTCGCTCGCTGACTGTGCGCCTAACCCATAAACGAACGTGATCACTATAGGCCTGCAAAAATCTCCTACTCAACAAGGACTCGAAACCCTTGACCATGCGAACAGCTCCCTTTGATTTTCAAAGGGTGGCGCCACCGGGAGCCAAAGGGTCGGACCACCCCTTCGGTTCCTTTTACATTTACAGAGGTGGCGCCACCAGGAACCGAAGGGGCGGTCGGGTCAGACCGCCCAGCGCCGGGCTTTGGGTAAAAACCAACGTTTGATGACTCAGTAGACTCCTTGTTTCATTCTGCGCCGTATATCAAGCAACTGAACAGTCGCTTATAATGCAGTTGGTTGCTTTATGCCATGACAATGTCGGGTTTTGAATCGACAACTGAGAGCGGCTCGAACGTCGATGCCACATTTTCCATTACTTGTTTCCTTCATTTACAAAAATCTCCCAAGATTTCACTGACTTCGAATTGAATCGTATTCTTATCCTATCTCATCTTATTCATGTCGTATCTTATTAGTACCTCAAACTTGGGAAATTAAACCAAGCAATTGACGACCAACTCGATTACGCGCCGTATAATTTATTGTGGACTGTTCTGCTCCGCAAAACGGAGCAGGGCAGAATTTAATGTAGCAGTAAGGAGCAGTCGGCCACGGATAATCTAAAGCCAAAGTTTCGTGGCTGCTTGATTCGTGGTTCCCTAGAAAATTTCAAAAATTAAATTGTTATTCTATATTTTTGTAGTGAAGAAAGCCGTGCGCAATGGTTACAGCAAGCATATATTTGTATGTAGCGCATGTGTGTGTGAACAGAAATCCCTGGTGGGTGAAGCTGTCTGGGAAGGACTTAGCTTAAAAAAATTAAACGTATACGTGTATGTGTGCGTCGACAAATGTACGCAAAAAATCCGCTTTAGCGAGGCTTCGAACCTTTGATCTTCGAGCACGATACCAGACTCCTACCGTCCATGGTGACACGCTCTCTCACCTAACTTTGCGCCTACTGCAAAAGCCAAAGTGTACGAAATTGAAGCACTCTATTCATGCAAAAACTCCTGCTCAACAAGGACTCGAACCCTTGACCATGCGAACATGAGACAACACACCTAACCACTCCGCCATGGTGAAGCACTTCGCTCGCTGACTGTGCGCCTAACCCATAAACGAACGTGATCACTATAGGCCTGCAAAACTCCTACTCAACAAGGACTCGAACCCTTGACCATGCGAACATGAGACAACACACCTAACCACTCCGCCATGGTGAAGCACTGCAGCGCTGACTGTGCGCCTAACCCATAAACGAACGTGATCACTATAGGCCTGCAAAACTCCTACTCAACAAGGACTCGAACCCTTGACCATGCGAACATGAGACAACACACCTAACCACTCCGCCATGGTGAAGCACTGCAGCGCTGACTGTGCGCCTAACCCATAAACGAACGTGATCACTATAGGCCTGCAAAAACTCCTACTCAACAAGGACTCGAACCCTTGACCATGCGAACATGAGACAACACACCTAACCACTCCGCCATGGTGAAGCACTCGCTCGCTGACTGTGCGCCTAACCCATAAACGAACGTGATCACTATGGGCTGCAAAATCTCCTACTCAACAAGGACTCGAACCCTTGACCATGCGAACATGACTCCCTTTGATTTTCAAAGGGTGGCGCCACCGGGAGCCAAAGGGTCGGACCACCCCTTCGGTTCCTTTTACATTTACAGAGGTGGCGCCACCAGGAACCGAAGGGGCGGTCGGTCAGACCGCCCAGCGCGCCGGGCTTTGGGTAAAAACCAACGTCTGATGACTCAGTAGACTCCTTGTTTCATTCTGCGCCGTATATCAAGCAAGTGAACAGTTGCTTATAATGCAGTTCGTTGCTTTATTGCATGACAATGTCGGGTTTTGCAATCGACAATTGAGAGCGGCTCGAACGTCGATGAAACATTTTCCATTACTTGTTTCCTCGTTTTACAAAAATCTCCCAAGATTTCACTGAGTTCGAATTGAATCTTATCTTATCCTGTCTCATCTCATTCATGTCGCATTTTTATTAGTACCTCAAACTTGGGAAATTAAACCAAGCAATTGACGACCAACTCGATTACGCGCCGTATAATTGATTTGTGGACTGTTCTGCTCCGCAAAACGGAGCAGGGCAGAATTTAATGTAGCAGTAAAGGGACAGTCGGCCACGGGTAATCTAAAGCCAAAGTTTCGTGGCTGTCTGATTCGTGGTTCCCTTAGAAAATTTCAAAAATTAAATTGTTATTCTATATTTTTGTAGTGAAGAAGCCGTGCGCAATGGTTACAGCAAGCATATTTGTATGTAGCGCATGTGTGTGTGAACAGAAATCCCTGGTGGGTGAAGCTGTCTGGGAAGGACTTAGCTTAAAAAAATTAAACGTATACGTGTATGTGTGCGTCGACAAATGTACGCAAAAAATCCGCTTTAGCGAGGCTTCGAACCTTTGATCTTCGAGCACGATACCAGACTCCTACCGTCCATGGTGACACGCTCTCTCACCTAACTTTGCGCCTACTGCAAAAGCCAAAGTGTACGAAATTGAAGCACTCTATTCATGCAAAAACTCCTGCTCAACAAGGACTCGAACCCTTGACCATGCGAACATGAGACAACACACCTAACCACTCCGCCATGGTGAAGCACTCGCCGCTGACTGTGCGCCTAACCCATAAACGAACGTGATCACTATAGGCCTGCAAAACTCCTACTCAACAAGGACTCGAACCCTTGACCATGCGAACATGAGAGACAACACACCTAACCACTCCGCCATGGTGAAGCACTCGCTCGCTGACTGTGCGCCTAACCCATAAACGAACGTGATCACTATAGGCCTGCAAAAACTCCTACTCAACAAGGACTCGAACCCTTGACCATGCGAACATGAGACAACACACCTAACCACTCCGCCATAGTGAAGCACTCGCTCGCTGACTGTGCGCCTAACCCATAAACGAACGTGATCACTATGGGACTGCAAAATCTCCTACTCAACAAGGACTCGAACCCTTGACCATGCGAACATGAGACAACACACCTAACCACTCCGCCATGGTGAAGCACTGCAGCGCTGACTGTGCGCATAACCCATAAACGAACGTGATCACTATAGGCCTGCAAAACTCCTACTCAACAAGGACTCGAACCCTTGACCATGCGAACATGAGACAACACACCTAACCACTCCGCCATGGTGAAGCACTGCAGCGCTGACTGTGCGCATAACCCATAAACGAACGTGATCACTATAGGCCTGCAAAAGCTCCTACTCAACAAGGACTCGAACCCTTGACCATGCGAACATGAGGCAACACACCTAACCACTCCGCCAGTGGAAGCACTCGCTCGCTGACTGTGCGCCTAACCCATAAACGAACGTGATCACTATAGGCCTGCAAAATCTCCTACTCAACAAGGACTCGAACCCTTGACCATGCGAACATGAGACAACACACCTAACCACTCCGCCATGGTGAAGCACTGCAGCGCTGACTGTGCGCCTAACCCATAAACGAACGTGATCACTATAGGCCTGCAAAAACTCCTACTCAACAAGGACTCGAACCCTTGACCATGCGAACATGAGACAACACACCTAACCACTCCGCCATAGAGAGCCACTACCCTTGCTTTTCGTCTAACCCATAAACGAAAGTGAACGAATTTAATCATGAATGGTTCAGCCAATTCAGAAGAGAGTCTCAAGATCTTCGAAGCTTTGTTCCTGAAGACCATGGATCCCCTAGTTTCTTGCTTTTTTCTCCTTTCTTCGGAGATCTCCAAAATTAGGTCTGACCCTTTCCCCCCTTTGGCTCCCTTTGATTTTCAAAGGGTGGCGCCACCGGGAGCCAAAGGGTCGGACCACCCCTTCGGTTCCTTTTATATTTACAGAGGTGGCGCCACCAGGAACCGAAGGGGCGGTCGGGTCAGACCGCCCAGCGCCGGGCTTTGGGTAAAAACCAACGTTCTGATGACTCAGTAGACTCCTTGTTTCATTCTGCGCCGTATATCAAGCAACTGAACAGTCGCTTATAATGCAGTTGGTTGCTTTATGCCATGACAATGTCGGGTATTGGAATCGACAACTGAGAGCGGCTCGAACGTCGATGCCACATTTTCCATTACTTATTTCCTTCATTTACAAAAATCTCCCAAGATTTCACTGACTTCGAATTGAATCTTATCTTATCCTATCTCATCTTATTCATGTCGTATCTTATTAGTACCTCAAACTTGGGAAATTAAACCAAGCAATTGATGACCAACTCGATTACGCGCCGTATAATTGATTGTGGACTGTTCTGCTCCGCAAAACGGAGCAGGGCAGAATTTAATGTAGCAGTAAGGGACAGTCGGCCACGGGTAATCTAAAGCCAAAGTTTCGTGGCTGTCTGATTCGTGGTTCCTTAGAAAATTCTAAAACTTAAATTGTTATTCTATATTTTTGTAGTGAAGAAGCCGTGCGCAATGATTACAGCAAGCATATTTATATGTAGCGCATGTGTGTGTGAACAGAAATCCCTGGTGGGTGAAGCTGTCTGGGAAGGACTTAGCTTAAAAAAATGTAAACGTATACGTGTATGTGTGCGTCGACAAATGTACGCAAAAAATCCGCTTTAGCGAGGCTTCGAACCTTTGATCTTCGAGCACGATACCAGACTCCTACCGTCCATGGTGACACGCTCTCTCACCTAACTTTGCGCCTACTGCAAAAGCCAAAGTGTACGAAATTGAAGCACTCTATGCATGCAAAAACTCCTGCTCTCAACAAGGACTCGAACCCTTGACCATGCGAACATGAGACAACACGCCTAACCACTCCGCCATGGTGAAGCACTCGCTCGCTGACTGTGCGCCTAACCCATAAACGAACGTGATCACTATAGGCCTGCAAATCTCCTCCTACTCAACAAGGACTCGAACCCTTGACCATGCGAACATGAGGACAACACACCTAACCACTCCGCCATGGTGAAGCACTCGCTCGCTGACTGTGCGCCTAACCCATAAACGAACGTGATCACTATAGGCCTGCAAAACTCCTACTCAACAAGGACTCGAACCCTTGACCATGCGAACATGAGACAACACACCTAACCACTCCGCCATGGTGAAGCACTCCTCGCTGACTGTGCGCCTAACCCATAAACGAACGTGATCACTATAGGCCTGCAAAACTCCTACTCAACAAGGACTCGAACCCTTGACCATGCGAACATGAGACAACACACCTAACCACTCCGCCATGGTGAAGCACTGCAGCGCTGACTGTGCGCCATAACCCATAAACGAACGTGATCACTATAGGCCTGCAAAAACTCCTACTCAACAAGGACTCGAACCCTTGACCATGCGAACATGAGACAACACACCTAACCACTCCGCCATGGTGAAGCACTCAGCGCTGACTGTGCGCCTAACCCATAAACGAACGTGATCACTATAGGCCTGCAAAACTCCTACTCAACAAGGACTCGAACCCTTGACCATGCGAACATGAGACAACACACCTAACCACTCCGCCATGGTGAAGCACTCGCTCGCTGACTGTGCGCCTAACCCATAAACGAACGTGATCACTATAGGCCTGCAAAACTCCTACTCAACAAGGACTCGAACCCTTGACCATGCGAACATGAGACAACACACCTAACCACTCCGCCATAGTGAAGCACTCGCTCGCTGACTGTGCGCCTAACCCATAAACGAACGTGATCACTATGGGCCTGCAAAACTCCTACTCAACAAGGACTCGAACCCTTGACCATGCGAACATGAGACAACACACCTAACCACTCCGCCATGGTGAAGCACTGCAGCGCTGACTGTGCGCCTAACCCATAAACGAACGTGATCACTATGGGCCTGCAAAACTCCTACTCAACAAGGACTCGAACCCTTGACCATGCGAACATGAGACAACACACCTAACCACTCCGCCATGGTGAAGCACTGCAGCGCTGACTGTGCGCATAACCCATAAACGAACGTGATCACTATAGGCCTGCAAAAACTCCTACTCAACAAGGACTCGAACCCTTGACCATGCGAACATGAGACAACACACCTAACCACTCCGCCATGGTGAAGCACTGCTCGCTGACTGTGCGCCTAACCCATAAACGAACGTGATCACTATAGGCCTGCAAAAACTCCTACTCAACAAGGACTCGAACCCTTGACCATGCGAACATGAGACAACACACCTAACCACTCCGCCATAGTGAAGCACTCGCTCGCTGACTGTGCGCCTAACCCATAAACGAACGTGATCACTATGGGCCTGCAAAATCTCCTACTCAACAAGGACTCGAACCCTTGACCATGCGAACATGAGACAACACACCTAACCACTCCGCCATGGTGAAGCACTGCAGCGCTGACTGTGCGCCTAACCCATAAACGAACGTGATCACTATAGGCCTGCAAAAACTCCTACTCAACAAGGACTCGAACCCTTGACCATGCGAACATGAGACAACACACCTAACCACTCCGCCATAGAGAGCCACTACCTTCTTGGTTTTCGTCTAACCCATAAACAAATGTGAACGAATTTTATCATGAATGGTTCAGCCAATTCAGAGAGAGTCTCAAGATCTTCGAAGCCTTGTTCCTGAAGACCATGGATCCCCTAGTTTCTTGCTTTTCTCCTTTCTTCGGAGATCTCCAAAATTAGGTCTGACCCTTCTCCCCCCTTTGGCTCCCTTTGATTTTCAAAGGGTGGCGCCACCGGGAGCCAAAGGGTCGGACCACCCCTTCGGTTCCTTTTACATTTACAGAGGTGGCGCCACCAGGAACCGAAGGGGCGGTCGGGTCAGACCGCCCAGCGCCGGGCTTTGGGTAAAAACCAACGTCTGATGACTCAGTAGACTCCTTGTTTCATTCTGCGCCGTATATCAAGCAAGTGAACAGTTGCTTATAATGCAGTTCGTTGCTTTATTGCATGACAATGTCGG
>MU907939.1:0-16241 GCA_036418205.1 Ostertagia ostertagi | reverse complement strand
CTCGTAACTCTACTCTCCTTCGCACTGAGCGGGCCAGCTATTTCGTGAACTTGACTTACTTTCATACGTGAAGCAGAACCCATGCATATGCAGGTGTGCGACCAAGTCATTGCTAATTTTTCAAGGTTTAATAGAAAAAGAGAATGAGAAAGAAGATGCTAAAGAGAAGAAAAGTGGATGATAATTATAAATGGCTTTAAGTGACAGTAAAAAAAATTTGAAAGGCTAGTGCGAATAGTACAATCTGTTTCTGATCTGAGTGGCAATTTGAGTGGCTTAAATATCTTCGCTTGAGTAACAAACGGACACAGCATGAGCCTGCAAATAAGTGCGGCCAGAACCATGTCACTCGACCGGCCCGTCAAACTACTGCATTATCTAACGCAGAGGGACAGCTACGGTGCAGTCGTTTTTCTATCAGCTATTGTGTACGCCAATGATTATATTGGCAAGCTGCAGGAGAGGAGCACGCCCCCTCCAACCGTTTGAATGAAGATTATTGGATGAAATTTCTGAAGTTGCTGAAAAATCAGTTACACGCTTTAGGACGCCATGAGTGAGCAATTGTAATACTCTGTGGTGTGGCGGGACGAGCGGAAAGAATGGGCTGTAAAATAAGCAAATCGTTTTCGGATATTGCTATTTTATGTCTGCAAAACAGTAATACGCTACCATTTAGACTGCATTCAACTGTATACATTCTTAGCATGTGTTCACTTTTGAGTGACTCAGCATTACAATTATGCGCTCACATTATTCCTTGCGGACAATATGTAGCAAATTGTTACCAAGGCGAGCAAACCCCAACGAAATCTCAAAAACTCATCACACTCTCAAGAAGTGTATAAGGTATATGTAGGCAATGGAAGAAATTTATTAGAATTATCACCATTTTTTCAGAATTATCAATTAATATTTGAATATAATTATTATTATTTATCTTAGAAGAACTGGAGTAATTTCATAACTACCTTTTCCTGTTGGCAGCTCCCCGTCATCAATTTATCTTCTATACATACTTAACTGTGGGATATATTATTCAACATTTTAGCCATACCTCTGAGAAGGAAAGTCATGTGACAACATAGACGTCTAAGAGGCATACAGAAAAACCATTAAAGTGGCTCATAAGTGTGCGGCGAAGGCGCTAGAGTTTCACAAAAAGGTCTACTCCTGAACAAAGAGACGAGATTCCATGCGCATACCAGCCAGCAGGTAGCGTTGCATGACGACGGTCAATCCCTATTCGTGCGGTATTCTATTACTCAGCATGGTCGTTCAGAGGATGCTTGCAGAAAGAAATTGTTCAACACCACTACTGCAGAAGAGAATTGCAAGTACATGAGCCGACAGTTTCTTTTCCTCATTACAAGGCGGAGTAAACGGGCCCTTGTTGAAGGCTTCATCGATGAATTCTTCTGCTTTTTTCCAGTCAACTTTTCAAGTTTTCCAGTTTCATTTTAGAGCGCTGTTTACCTCCTACTAACGACTCCTATTACCTTTACGCACCTTTTATTGGCTTTTCGACCAATCATATCAAAACAGAAAACGCATTTCGTAATTTTAGGTGAGTGAGTCGTTTGTTTGTTTATTTCTTCGAAAATCTTAGGACAGAGTTGGTTTGTGTAACAAACTGAGATTTAATTAATTTCCTCAATTCATAATGACACACCAGAATATTTATCATTTGGAAAAATTCAATATTCTGTGACCACACAAAGTCTGATTTCTTCATTCTAAGTGCTGCTCAGTTGGCCTCTGTTACTTAAGGGGATTCTGATGTCTGCCTACAAGTATTGTGTGAGATGCGAGCTAATGAATCCCTTAAGTTCTATGGAGAGAAATTTAACAAACATCGTCAGCGTCGTCAACAGAGAGAACTTCCAGAAGTTTTATGGTAGATACCCTTCAAAAACATTTTCAATGTTTTCGGTAGACTTTTAAGGCAACTTTTGTGCCCTCAGTGCTGAGCCCGAAGTGGTTTGAACTCTACAAGGGCGGAAACACCGAGTTACGAACCGTCTTCTAAACACCTAGAAGAAAAGTTTCTCTTTTTCAAAGAATTGTGATGGTATTTCAAAGATTCAGGAAAACAGTTCCATGGTAACCAAGTTCTGGCACTCAATGAAAACCCACTGACATTCTCGATGCAATCAATAGTCGCAATCGATGACAATTTCGCATCGCTGCACTTATGTCCGAATCCATATAAATATTGAGTTAACATGCGTAATTTCATATTCTCGGGTTACAATGTAGATGTCATTCTGTAAGGTAACAGAAAAAAGCAACACTTCATTCATCTCAATCAATGATCGCAAAGAGTGTTGAGAAGTGGGCTTTCAAGCGGTATCTTTCCGTAATCGAAGAAAACCTCTTCCATTTTTCCCTGAAGAGTGATGTTCTCACGAGGAACGATCAGCGAGTTCTTCGTAGCTAATTTGTCGCCTGGAAACCAAGAATAAATTGCACTATCGTTGCAGGTAAAGATATGGTAAAGATGAAGGCTTGATGGATTACGTTTGGTTTATAATGGAGGGCATTACAGGAACGTGTGCAGATGAAACATCGCTAAACCTAATTGAAATCTTGCGAGAATGAGTGTCAGAAAATAAAAGAGCACGCTCCTTTTTGAGCATAAATCTCTTGAAGGAATTGTTGATTGTATTTCTGAGCTGCTTTTGAAGTTCTTCTCAAGCACAAATCTGGAAGGCACTCAGAAATACTCGGTGCTTTTTCTTTGTTGGGTAAGAATCGAGATCATTCTTTTTGAACCATCGAGCTTTGTTTATCTTATGCAACTGCAAAATCACCTCCTTCAGAGTGGCAGGGTGGGTGAAATGCTCAGCTCCAGTCAAATACACCCCTGAGACGTTCTCTCCAAGGATAGGCACTGCTCCATTTTCATTATAGTAGGGAGGAACCCGACGGTAAACAAACTTTGAGGAGACCCGCATCAGTTGTTAGCAATTGAGTGACGGTTGAATTCTCGATCAATAGCCCCTTTAGGACGTTTTTCTCGAGATTGTGAATAACTGCTTAAAGTGCGAAGTCTGTTTCTTGTAAGAGTTGTATATTTTATGTAGTATCTAGGATCCTCCCTCGATTCAAGGGCCGCTGCAAATTTGAGGAATTAAATCTGCAACTAATTGTAAGTCTAGAGTGTCGACTAAGCTTCTTACGATGCTCACATTAGTTCGCATTAGTAATAATAACCCACAGTGTCGCCCTGCTAGTCACTTTCGAAAACATACCCTGTTTTTACGCTGATGTCAAACATAGACGTCCCTAATATTCATAAGGTCACTCACATTGTTACGGTAGCACTCGTGGTATATTAGCACTCTTGGATCAAGCTTCCATATAGACCTCTGCGTTCCATTTAGCACAAACAGTCCCGTTTTGTCAGTCGTGTGTTTATCCATATTAGATTGGTATACTGGAAGTGAAATGAATACACACTCAATGGAACGAAGTTACAATACAATCCTTCACAATAAAATCGTAAGTTTATAATAACCTAAATACAATACTCAGATTCTCTGCCTTGCTTTCCCGAGTATCTATTCTTGCTTGTTTCGCATATGCAGGTTTATCGAAGTTTTGTAGAACTTCTTAAATCAACATCACTCAAGATACAGCGGATAGATTTGTCCTGTCAGAGGATCAGATTTCAACCAAGCCTGCCATCTAAAGGCGAGTAAGCGGTGAGAGTCGAGTGTTAGAGGGTGAAAGAAATACTAGGATTCGATGTTGAATGATCATGGCAGTCGCGGTCTAGGACAGGGGTGTCCGTCATACAGAGGACGCACCACTGCCTTCTCACATCGAAACGCGTCCCTAAGACGCGAGGTTGAGGACCTTGATCCAACCTGACCAAATCTCATTGTCGTGGTCTTAACAAAATCCTGGTTCTTTAGGTGGGGTGACCAGCCTTCTTACCTGCGAGGGCTTCCTGATGCGTTCATCTGCAGACGCCCTTCAAAGCCTAAAGAGTGAATCGCAAAAACTTCCCGGAGCCAACTGGAATTTATTAAAGCCATCTAGAAGGGGAGATATCTCGGAGTGCACGACTTCGAAAAAAGAAATTCCAGACCTATGAATAATTGCAGAGTTCTGTAGATCTGAGAAAACAAAAGTAGTAAGAAAGTGCACTCAAACAAGGTGGAAAAAATGTGCTCAACATCACTTACGCCAATGTTTACATACAGTACAAGTCGGACGTTTTCAGCTGGCTTCCCATGACACTCGACTTCGCCCTTTACAACTACTCTTTGTTTTTTACCAAATATGCCAAAAAGCCCTCCACACGACGGAAACACGGCAAGTGCAATAACCACAGTCAAAATGTGCATCTGAAAATGCTTCAAAACCGACCACTGAAAAAGGAATTGTTCTGCAGAAATCAGATAGAGCGTTAATGGCAGTAGATAGCTTAGTTCATGATAAAGAGTAACGAGCTGCAACAAATAGGCTAGAAGCATGTAATGAAGCCAGGTGCGCAAAGGCAGCGATTGCAGATGACCTGCGGTGCTCCATTGCACGCCAGAAGCAAAAAAGGAGAGAAAGTCATTCGAAAAATGAGAAAATGGACTCCATTGTTCGGCCATTGATTCGCTTATGAACGGGCAGCGGCAGACGTATGGAAGAGTTCACCGCAACGCGTTCTCGGTGGCATTCCCAGGCGAGCTGCTCCATTGTGTAGTCGTAGCCACACAGCTCGTCCAAATCATCAATTTAACTACTGGGTACTGCGGAGCTCTTCAAGTATTGCTCAACAACCAACGCACCTCTCGTTGTGAAAGCACAACCACTTGCATCTCTGGGGACCAATCTACTGCTCCGCGTGTCGTGTATACTCCCTGACACGCTTCCCCCCTTTATCGTGGATCGCTTTCCTTTAGTCATTTAAGGCGGGAGTGACCGTGTACTTATTGATTCCTTCGGTACAGAGTTGACTCAAGGGTGAATTTGTATGCTTGTAACTGAGACTGAAAATGGCGCATTTTTTTCTGTTGCACAACGTTTTAGGGTTCAATCTCGTAATTTCTGGCGTTGAGCGCATGAATGACTGTATTTACTTTGGATTATCTTGCGACTATTATTTCGCGCGAATTGCTGGGAACCGAACATGAAATTTAGAATTGCGGAAGGGTTACTTAGCTTTCGCAACGTAAGCTGTAAAGTATTCATGGCCCTCAGTGACCAGGTAGATAAACGTCGACCAGTCGCCTTACTCGTACATTTCAAACGTCGACGTTTCAGAATCCAATGGCTATAATGTACTACAGTGCGTTTCAAAAGTATGTGCACACCCTCAAAATTCACGTTTGAAAGGGAACCATGAGGTTTCGTGCTATGAAATCCTTCTCAATCGATTTCTCGTAGTCGATAACCTATCAATGGAAGCAAAGCAGATAATATCGCCTCACTTTCAAAAAATTTTGGATGAAATTTTTTTCTTTGTTTCAAAAGTATGTGCACACTTGAAGAAGATCAGATTTTGGCGCCGAATTTTCCACCGATTTCAATCCGACTTTGCTGTTTTCATTTCGTCATCATGTCAATTCGCGCCATACTTCTTCCTGAAGATGAGCAAGCTCAGATCAAGGTTCTGCATGATAATGAACGTTCCAATCTAGAAATCGCACGATAACTTGGTCGTTCTCCTTAATGCATTCGAAGATTTATCTGGCACCCTGATAATTATACTCAGCACACACTCCGCTCCATCCACGATCCTTGACTGCTCAGAACAACAAAAGAGTAGCCACATCCTGTCGGATTCTTCATTGACAGTCCGAGCTCAGATTTTTATTCCAGCCTCGAAAATGACCACTAAGCCCTCATCCGCTCAAATGAATACACCACTCGACAGACGCTGAGAAAGGCTACTCACTTCAAGGCCCAGCACAAGTTAGCCACATTGGAGTCTGCTCGTACAGACATGGCAACATAGGATAGGACACCGGGCGAAGACACGGTTTTTCGAGAATTTCCTATTTTCAAAACAAGCAACTTTTATGGACTTTCTCTCCTCAGGTAATCTTAACTCATGGAAAGAGTTCGATCTTGACGGGCCGGGTGGATTTTGCTACTACTGGAGAGGCTTGGCCGTGAGTCGCTCGTGCTCTCGAGAAGGAATTTCGGAAGAGGCCCGTTGATGGGTCTGCGGCGGTTTCGCAATCAGCGGAAATTCAGAAGTTGCCGTTCCATTATTGCGTATGAACTGTAAAGAATACCAAGCAGTGCTCCAATGTCACCTGTTGCCCTTTCTTAGCGAAGCGGAGCGAAAATTGCATTTTTAGCAACAGGACCACGTGTCTTTCGATGCTTCGCAATCTACCAAAGAATGGCCTTAACCAAATGGTGCTGAAGCGATAGATTGGCTTGTGTGTCCTCCTTACTGCAACCCTATAGGGAGCCCTTGATCAAGGCGTTAACTTTAGCAACCGGCAGTATAATACCGCGGATGAACTGAAGGCGGCGGTAGAGGCTATTTGGGCCGACAGCGACGAAACAGCTATGCCAAACGTGGTTCAGATTATGCCGGACAGGATGTTTGAGCTAATTAGAAACTCTGGAGGCCCCACTGATTTCTAATCTCAGCTATGTTTTTGTCTTTTGTTAAGTGTGCACATACTTTTGAAACAAAGAAAAAAATTTCATCCAAAATTTTTTTCGAAAGTGAGGCGATATTATCTGCTTTGCTTCCATTGATAGGTTATCGACTACGAGAAATCGATTGAGAAGGATTTCATAGCACGAAACCTCATGGTTCCCTTTCAAACGTGAATTTTGAGGGTGTGCACATACTTTTGAAACGCACTGTAATATCCTAGGCATAAACCTTCTTAAAGGCCCAGTTATTACGAAATGCGCCATCCCTGCAGTAAGTCGATTTTCTTCAATACCGAGGGTCTCCAGGAAACCATTTCGGAATGGCATGACCGAGAATATTATACTGTACACTGACAGGGTCGACACAGTACCGTTGACGGCTAAATGTTTGACCGTAATTACCATATCCAGTTGCAACATGTCATGTTTGGATACCAATTCGTCGGTTTCCATGAAATTGTCAGCGCATGGTACGACCAGGAAGATAATACAGTCTCATCCAAATGAAGTAGTCTTCCGCGAAGTTCCATTCATCCGTTTTACTACGACGAGGATAATGACCCCGAACTTAAGTGAGATCCAAAAGTTATTTGTGCCCCACACACATATGGCACGCCAGATGGACCGGCATGGTAAATGTGTGGGTATTACTAAAGTTCACGCCTTATGAGAGGATTACAGGGATGCTTCTTAAATTGTTGATGACTCCGCTTGAGGAGCGTTGCCTGTTCAGCTAATGCTATCCTAATGAATAGGTAAGTCCGATGCGTATTGCTGTACACAGGGCTAGATAGCAAACTTCACTTGCCGGTAGAATGAGTAAGAAGATTCATACATGAATATTACGATTCACGGTCATTTTACGATTACGAGAGAGGTAGGAATGGACAGGGATTGTCGGTCAAGTGGTGAAGTATATGCCGCTTCAATAAGCTTGTCTCGTATAACCGCAATAAAAAACGCTCATACGCTTGATGACGGAGGAATAGTTGCTCCAAATTACAACAGAACGAACACTAAATATGTAAACAAGCGGACTAGAGAAGAGCGTACTATCTTTTCTTTTCGACCTCTTCCTAAAGTTGGAGCGCTGCCTGTGATTCCCGCTATTGAAGCACGATTCCCCATTAGGAAACATACACGGCATACCAGGAATAAGTGTGCATACCTGAAACCTTTCTTTCTGACATGAATCTCATTAGTATTCAACTGTCGGGGTCTTCAACGTTCAACAGTACTTTCCAGAGAATTTCATTATTCTAGCAATCATTTTAGATTTGAAATTTCACTCCAATATGCTTCGGCTGTGTACTTCATTTAGTATCTATTAGGTGTTTCAGAAAGTTCTGTCGTTTTCCAGCCCCTAATTTTAAATGCACGTATCTCGGCTTGGGCTAAACCTTTCGAGTTGATTAAAAAACCATTTGAAAGCGCGAATCTTGTTCTATAAGAAACCGTTCAACAGGGTACGTTTATTTGGAATGCTGGACCTCTGGAGGCGATGAACTGAGGGAAGGTCGTTTTAGCATCATGTTGGTTTTTGATGTATTTCTCTTCAAGGAAGCTATCGAGATCGTCAAAGTTTGACAGTAGATAGTTCAAAGGTCTACTAAGTAAGATGTTCGCAGAACCACTCTGAAGTTCAGCTGGTACAACTTGTGAAGGGTTGGCCGTGCGATGTGCGTTCAAGACACCTTTCAGGGATGTGTGTGTTCCTTTATAATGAGGAATGCTGGACCCATGTCCTAGAGTTTTTGATGATTTTTGAATTAGTATAAAGATTGATTCTCCACTGTAACAGTTCCATCTGATACTGAAGAACATGGCCAGCCGCTGGCCCCATGAAAGCTGCCACAACCCTCCTCCAGCACAGTTTAAATTCTGCAAAGTTTGTAGAGCTTCATCGCCGTCGATCTATTCAGCAAACTTTCGTAGACTATAGAGAAGAATCCGCTCTTTATTGTACGTCGCAAATCTGTAGAGAAACGAGTCGCTTTCACCACATAAAACCAGCGACAATTTGATGGACGATGCTTCAAATTGGTGATTTGTCGCGGCACGCCACTATCGAATTTTTTAGACTTTCCAGCTTCTTCCGTATAGCTTGGCTGTACAAACCATATACGCCCACGTTGGGCAGAACCTCCTCTATGGTCTTACGCACAAGTGCTTCAATCAGAACTTTTGGCTAATCGGAGACACCGTCCGATGTCCGACCACTACTCTCATCATATTCAAGGCTCTCGCCTTCCTTACAATAAATTTTTTAACTACTGCTTCTGAGCACATTTATTGCAAATCTAGGCCCAAAGCATCGTTAATATCTTGAACTGTTCCCGCCACTTTCAGGTCTATTTAAAGCTAGAAAAAGAAAGTCATGCCAGCTTGCTCCTCGAGTATACTGAATTCAAAGCTTTGAAAAAGCTATAAGAAAATATTTTAGGATAAAGTTGTGCTGAGCATTGGATAGAGCTGGAAAAGTTCTTCAAAATGACATCAACATCAATTGCAGCTTTCCTAGATTTCAAGGGAAATAAAGCATCCAAAAGTGGAATGTCAGAAAACGACAGAACTTTCTGAAACACCTAATATTTTTATATATTAACACGTTGACGACAGCGTGACGCGGTAACGCGTCCCACTTTGCGCACCTCGTGGGACATTGTGACGCGGTAACGCGTCCCACCCAAGTCTTCCCTTTTTCTTGCGCTTGTGCGACTTATTCCTAAGGTCTTTGTACTATTCTAGGCCATACATAGATAACTTAGAAACCTCAGTGGCTCATGAAAGCCAATCATTCGCTCGTTTAGGCATACGTTTTTCCATCCGTTTTCCTTTTGATCTTATGAATATGTCTTGTTCAGTACAATTTCTCGGTTTTTTTTCATCAGTGTAACCTGCTAATAAAAAGGAATAGTATCAGTTCGTTTCCTAATTCTGCAACCAAACTGGCCGACTTTTAAATTTTCATTATCTTTTGTTGCCACTCATTTTCATTATCTTGGTTCAACGATTTTTCATTATCTTTTTGTTCCATTCATCCGGCATGCTACCCTCCATCAATATCTACAACCTATTGCCAACACACTAGTAGCTGCTCGATGCCTCCCTTGTAGGACTCTACTGAATTCTGATCGAAGAAAGATCAGATGTCGATTTTGACATCATCATAGTTAGGATGAGCTTTCTTCTCTAGGAGATGGTTTGGAGAGGGGAGCAGAAGGGCATTATTTGCCTCGAGGTCAGGGCTATAACGTGAATACGGAAGAACTCTCCGTCCCAGAGTCTCGAAATTTTCCTGAATTTTCTTAGCAAGAGGTTTTTCAACGGTGTCATACAAAAGCAAACTTTGCCTTGTTTTTCTTTCGTATAAAAGCGTTGCATTCGAGCTGTGGATAGTTGACTTTCGCGTTGACTGCGACATCTACACGAGGGGTTTCCAGAGCTTAACTCCTCCCGTGTTCCACCAAAAATCCGAGAAGGCCCTACTTGGACGAGGTTGAACTTAAGCAATAAGATCTCCCGAAGCGTTTGAGCTGGACTACCGCCGCTTGTTCATTTGTTAGTAAACTGTACCCACTCCTCATCTTCGGCAAATGTGATGGATGGTCAATCGTAGAATCCCTAGTAAGTCGACTTGAACATAACGGTGTCAGATCGTGTTTGGAGCTGAATCGGGCTCAAGGCACGTGGGGACCAAACTCTACATTTTCGGATCTTCACAAGTCTTTGGAGATGCCACAGTGCTGTCTCCTTGTCGCATCGGAATCGCTCTAGCAAATGATCGATACTCTATCCAGATCCCTTTTCAACGCCGTCAGATATAGCATCGTGATTGTCAGTCACAGGGTGGTTGGAGTGTGGGTTATTTTCAAATAAAAAAAGTCAACGCTGAGCAGAGTGAAGCGCCGTTGCACTGTGGTTTGAGAGAGCTGCCCTCGCCTATCTTCTGGCCAATCCTTGGTCTAGCATGACTTGCGGAACATTCCAAGCAGTACTCGTAAAAATTAAGGGCACCGAGAGCCCTCTCGCGAAATCGGTGTAATATCCATAATAAGTAAGCAGACAACGAGCTGGACCGTTGGCTGAAATTGCAAAGGTTGATGCTACGTCAGGAAATATGTTGCGGATTTTCAGGAGTTCTCCCTAAAATTCTATAGCATTAAATGTAGTTTGTTGCAAGACTTATGGACCGACCTAATAGAAGGAATACAACCTTATTCCGTATGAGAAGATGTGATTTTGCCGAAACAACCACGTGAATCAATTTTGGAACCACCAAAGGGAAAGAGAGTAAAATTCGCTTTTTTGTGACCATTGCACGTCATTTCGATCAAACTTCCATTACTGCAGCTCCCGATAGGTTAGACAGATCGAACTTCATTGCAAACACTTCATCGCATCTAAGCATTGCATATTGACAGCTCAAAATTCATGGATTTGGTATGCGGCGGCGATTCGCTTTCTTCCCACGCGGTGCAGAAAACGCAAAACGCGCGATGCCGTCATGTATTAAAGGAGGAATTCACGATTAGAATGAAGGTCGAAGAAAGGGAAACTGACCTAGTTGAGGGACCCACGGACCTCCTGAGGGTGCGAACTGACGCGCAATTCGCATGGAAAAATTTGACCTCGGCGACCTATCATGCCTCAAAGCTGGCGGGTCCGGCGATCTCCGCCCACCGATCATCTGATCACTCGCCGTAGTTCAATACGTGGCGAGTGATTAGATAGCTGAGAGAGCGTAGTGTTGAAGAGGGCACAGCGATGAGAGTCGCATCAATGCTCGAATCAACGGGCAAGGAAGGGGTACCATTTCTCGGGTTCTGGGCCGTTTCTCATGGTTCTTCCTTCTTTCGTGTACCACTCACCATCCCTAGGTTAATTTGAAATGGGTTGCTTTTTCATCGTGAATTCGTCCTTTAAGAAAACCACGGAAACCGAACCAATACATTGGTGAATTGCTAGGTGGGAGGAGACTGACAACACAGGCATCAGGAGCCTTGTTCTTCAAGGCCCAGTGAAATGTGTTAGATGATCGTTCTATTCAGAGGCTGTCGATTCTATACTGGATGATACCTCTGTTGTTTTTCTAAAAAGTAAGGCTACTAAGGCTACATGTGAAGACTAGAAATTGAGTATTTTATGCTTTACAAGGAAACTGAAAGTGGTGGCAGCGTACTCAAGTTCGTAAAGGTTCTAAAGGTTTTTCACAGAGCTGCGGTTTGATTTCAAATTTTGTACCACCGAACGTTGTCTGTGATTTTTCACAGGTGGGTCATCAAAAAGAAGAGACGTCTCTAACGGTAGAATCGATTGAAGAAGAAGGGGTGCGGGCAGCAATCTCAAGTTACGGACCATCAATAGATGCCAAATTCATGCTTGCGGTTGAGGAAAAATAGAAGCATTCAATTAGCAAAGTGAGCGAATGAGCTTTAGGCAGTCGTATACGAAACACCTTGGTGTCGTCTAGATAGAATAAAACTGTTTGCCACACCACATACCCGCATGAATTATTTATCCACCGGTGGCTCATTCATTTGATTATGCGTTCGACGTATTCCTTGCGGACACCGTTCACCGTACCCTTCCATTAAGATATCTCCGCAAGAAACCTATGATAACATGCAACATTACTCGATATAGGCCTAATCCTTCTACTTTATAAACCCCTAACTTGGTGTGCCGGTTTGTATCGGTGTCGTATGTATGTACGTATGTCCGTCCGCAAAATGAAGTGAGTGATAAGGCAGCAGCACTTGAGCTATCAAGGTGTTTTGTTGTTCCGGTCATTCTACATGGTGCTGCTGTGGCAGCTGGAGGGCCGTGGAAGGAGAAGGGGAGGATGGGGGGTGAGGCGAAAAACCTATCACCAATTGATCTCAAGTGCAGTTAGTGGTATCCATTATCACTCGCCATGTCATTTATTGAGTGATGCCCTCACACATGAACTCCTTTTTGTTGCACACAGCGTCACCTCCACGACGATGTTGGTCTCGCAGGTGGAAGAGCACAGCGGAAGACGTAAAGCTTACGCCGGGAAAGAAGTCCCGGCGGCTGACGGGGAACCATTCTGGTCAAAGAATAAACGAACAAAAGGAAGCAGTTAGTTCTGATCAATTTATTCTTTCAAGATGTGCTAAGTGGTCTCTCTTGTAAAGGAAAATCCACAGTCAATTAAATATGATTCGGTTCATATGACGATTTTCGTGGAGCCAACTGACGTTTTGTGGTTCATACTTACATCGGCTTCCTCAGATAAGCGGGACCGACCGACACTTGACCTTGGAGGGATGGAGCGTTTGTACGAGCAAGATTTTGCACTTGACAGTGATTGTAGGAAACTTATTACAGACCCATTTGAGAACATGAAAGCTATCTGTGTAGGAAATGCTTTGTATCCGAACCCTATCCAGTCCGCATGATAAGCATATGTAGCGTTGAATGAGCTGAGGTTATTTCTGAAAAAATCTTCGCCGTGATGTATCTTCGCGTAACTCCCTGAATTAACGCAAGAAAAAGCCGAACTTTGAGTTAGAGCCAAACTCTGCACTTCGTTTTAGCATCGGTCCAGCATTCGTTTCAAACACCAAGATGTTGATTGCGACTCACCTCGTTTGGAGGAATGAATTGTGGGAATATTCCAAGCGAAAGGTGGCGAAATATCCCGCATCTACATGTAAGGCTATAAACTTTAAAAATTCCCATATTTCATGGCCTTTCATCCCTGTTTGCGCCCGTGCATGTATAAACAATTTTGGTTTCTGCGGCAGTTTCTACTGTCATGCTGTCATTGTCAGAACGTATATACCAGCAGGGTCAAGCGTGCGTTGAGGAATCCTCGACATGTCACAGAGGGGGGGGTCGTATTGGCCCGCTGGGGAGAGATCGGGCCCGATTGATACAGTAGGATCATCGTCGGAGGACAAACATTAAGGATCGAATCGATACCAGGCCAGAGTATTTCCAATAACAATTGATTCCGTCCACACAAAATCTTCGTGATTTAGAGGTGTCCGCTTAGCAATTCTTAGTGACTTTAGTGTTTCATCACCACACAAGTCAAAGGATCCGAAATTCGCACGTTTTCTAGGGATATTTTATCTTTCAAGTAGGTCCTCAAATCCAACGAGATGTGAAGCACACGGCGCATCCCAGAGTGGGCCCAGTTGGTTGCGCGCGCTTCAGCTACGGCTATCTTGATAACGAATCTTAATTCAGGAAGAATCAAGAGGGTTCTGAAAGAGTTCATGTTAAATTACAGAGAGGAGTACACTATTCAACAAGAAACGCAGCCTTCAGCGTCAAATTCACAAGCATGTAACCTTTAAAGTTGAGACCCGCTAAACAATTTTACACTTTTTGCAGAGAGAAAAGCACGAGGATTTTGAATCTGCTCCTACTTCAGTATGTAATCGCTCCTGCAAGGAGCTATAGTCGTTGGGATAGTGCTAATGTAGCGAAAAAGTACCTTTCGGCGGTACTCGGGCAAAAATCCTCAACGTGGCCATTTTTTAAATAGTGAACGTATTTAGCAGTTTTAGTTGCCTTAGAAAGAGCAAATCTTCTAGTTTATGATGACGTATTAACTTTCCAGATTGCATGAGTTTGAACGGAGTTATGGCTTTGGAAAGCGTAAAAACTCGCACTCATCACGAATTTTCCTCGTTAATTTTGCAAAAAATCCTCAACGTATGAAGCTGCTTTAGCGACCGTTTGATAGAGAAAATCTTCTAGTTTTGTATGACGTATCAACTTTTTGAATTTGACGGAAATGAAGCAAGTTATTGCTCCGGAAAGTGTAAAAACTCGTGCTCGTCTCGAATTTTCCTCGTTATTTGATCTAAATTTGTTATTTCTTATAACTTCCTGTAATTTCAGTACTGATTAGAAAAAGCTCTTCACAAAACTCCCAAATCAGCTTTCAGATTGAAAATTCGTTAACTTTGAAGAAAGTTATAATCATTTGAATATTTGTTCAAATTTCAATAGTAAATAAGCTGCTCCACGGTCAACGCCAAAGTCCAGTCAACACACAGCTGGCGAAGGCTTTTACAAGGCTTCCTTTGAGCGAAAGGGGGACGTGTAAATTGAGAACCATAATCTGTGTAGTACTAGAATTTGGTAAGTCTTGTGGAGGAAATAAACAAAGAAGAGGTGTTGTCATAGTACGCCATTTCTAGTGACTAGTTTGACGTTTTTTGCTCCGTTTCTCGTTTGCTCGTTTGACAGGACTCGTCATTAATGATCATTCTTTGACTTTTTCACTTTTATACTTTTTAAACGAGTTTTTTTGTGGACGATGGGGTAGCAGGGCTTTTTTATGAGCAGTTTTGGTGGAGAATTAAACAACTTTTTCATAGTTCGGCTTTTAAAGAGGGTTGTTTCATGGACTTCGGCCTTCGGCAGAGGGAGGGGGGGGGTCGAATTTTCCTCGACGCCTCGCTTGACCCCCTGACTGACACCATCTCATAATTTCGCACATCATTAATGAGTATTTGGGTTGGCCGATAATGGCCGATAAGAAATATCGTTTTTGGTCACCAAGAAATCCACCTTCCCTTCTGTTTTATAAACATCTAACTTGGTGTGTCGGTTTGTACGTATGTACGTATGTATGTCAGTCAGATATGGCAGCTAATGGAATAAACAACCGCTCAATAATGGAGCGTTCATAGCTGGCGATCGTACGTGCGATCAGGCGATTAGGCGATTGGGTGATTCGTCTATAATGGAAAATCTACGTATAGATTGAGCGAGTAGGCGATTAGGCGATCGCCCGATGGGGGGCAACCAAATCCCTACGTTCACTGAGCACATTCTAGGTCAATCTGGCAGTGACAGCTGGTAGGCAGTAGGGAGATTACCGCGAGGGAAACTGCAAGGTGCGCACCTACCTAGATCATTCCAGCTTCGTCGTAAAAATTGTGCGGTTAGGGCGCTAAGACCTGCAGCCATCAACCCCCGTTGCAACGCTTCCCACCCACCGCGAGAGATGGTGAGATCAGCGTGCTCTCTCAAACGACGTGCTCTCTCGCGTATTTTGTCTTCTTTGATCGTCCTGTCTTTGCACCATTCCCGACACTATTGAAGCCCGTATGGAAGACAGATAGAAGGCGCACAACTGGAAGCACTCATAGTAGTACTATAACGACTTTTGTGTACAATCAGAGAAGAGACGTAAGCTGGCGAAACAGGCATGATTTCAGGCTTACACGTTGAAGAGCACTTGATTAGGAAAAAGCCGTGGTCAACCGTTGTTGCGCAACTTTCAACATGGATGTAACACTGGGTTTTTTGGGAAAAGGAAGTAGTATCCGAGGATGATGAGGGTAGGAAAGCTGGAAAGGGGTTCGTAATTTTAGAGGCAAATGGGGTGGTGGTAATGGTTGGGGAGAGGGGTAGCTTTGCGGGGTTTTTCACAGGAAAGTGAGGAACCACGAAATGTGTAAAATTAGAAGAGTTGTCATTTACCAGTCATATTTACTTCCAGAGCTTGAAGAGAAAAGTGAGCGGAGTTGGAGCGAGTCGCTGGTCACAACAGAAAATACCGTAGGAACACTCATGAGGGGGAGGTGATCGCGAAGGTGGGGAGGGTGGTCATAGTGAAGGCCACTTCT
>MU907936.1:0-10019 GCA_036418205.1 Ostertagia ostertagi | reverse complement strand
ATATTATATAGGGGGGACGAGAACGTATTTGCTGGGGCCAGAAGGTGATAAGAGGTGATAGAGGCTGATGAGAATCGTTGGAAGGCGAATCCTGATGTTCCTACTAGATGCGTGATAAGCAAAAATCTTATTCCTTCGCGATATCGTCGTGATCCAATCGACCGCTAATCTGCCCGAGCTTCTCAAATGGTCAGTGTATGTGCAACTGCGATAAGGATTAGTATTCCTGTCTCATCACCGGCATAAAAGTCGATCGACCGCTGAACCATTCCATCATCCTAAGCATGGTAGATGTTTACGCTGAGGGCTGATAATAAGCAGCCAAGTAATTGTATTGCTGTTATTCAGTACCTCGGCTGCTAGACTGTGCTTAATTCCAGAAAAGTGTGTGGATGTTCACTGGTATTGACAAACTGTGATAAATTACTGCTCTATTATCCGATTTCCTTACTACCATCAGTTAAATCCATTGAAAACAATATGTTCTCACTAAATGGCCCTTCTGTACTAAATTTTACTGAAGCTATGTTGACATGCGCGCGAATGCGGGCGGAGCAAAACTTATGTATATATACCAGTTTTGCTCCGCCCGCTATCGCGCGCATCACACGGCAGGCTTTAGTGAAACTGAAAGACCCATGGAATATCAGCATGAGGTACTCCATTAACCACCTCACTATTGAATGTGTTAGACCTTTCCCAGTTTCGCTGAAGTCCATCGAGAATACGCGTGATAACGTCTGGAGCTGAACTGGCATATTATCTCACAACTGTAAACATCCAGCATTCTTCTTGAATTCAGATAATTTAGCGGTGAATAGGATTGCTGTCAGTCTCAAAATAAAATGAAATATGCCTATTTACATAAGTGAGGAGCTAAGGCTTATCATTTATTTACATTCACCATTATTTAGAACCCCGAAAGGATTAGCGGTTTAATGAGTTTGGGCTTTCTTGATAGAAATGAAAGTTATCATTTGCTGAAGACTTGATTGAGTTTATGCAATAGACTGCTATTAAGTAAGCTGGTCATACAATGATACAATGTGCACGTACCACTACAAATAGAATTTGTAAGTAGGGACGCTCTAGTGTCAGCGCAAGCTACGCAGCGCGCGTTCTGACGCGCCTTATCAGCCTTTATCAGTTGTAACCACTTTCTATCACCCACCAACAATGTCCCCGTCCCACCCCTTATAACACTTGTAAGTATGGTTGCTCTGGTGTCAACGCGAGCTGGGTAACGGAATCGACGACTTTTGCGTTCTGACGCCCCTTATCAGCCCTTATCAGTTGTAACCACTTTCTATCACCCATCAACAATGTCCCCGTCCCACCCCACATAACACTTGTAAGTAGGGACGCTCTAGTGTCAGCGCAAGCTGGGTAACGGAAATCGACGACTTTTGCGTTCTGACGCCCCTTATCAGCCCTTATCAGTTGTAACCACTTTCTATCACCCATCAACAATGTCCCCGTCCCATCCCACATAACAGTATGGTTGCTCTGGTGTCAACGCAAGCTGGGTAACGGAATCGACGACTTTTGCGTTCTGACGCCCCTTATCAGCCCTTATCAGTTGTAACCACTTTCATCACCCACCAACAATGTCCCCGTCCCACCCCACATAACACTTGTAAGTATGGTTGCTCTGGTGTCAACGCGAGCTGGGTAACGGAATCGACGACTTTTGCGTTCTGACGCCCCTTATCAGCCCTTATCAGTTGCTATCGCTTCCATTCATGTACCACCATTGTCCCGGGACCACCCCACATAACACTTGTAAGTATAGACGCTCTAGTACCAATATGAACGACAAAACGAAATTATCGATGCTCCTCTTATCAGCTACTCAGTCGTTATCAGTTCCTATCACATACCAAATATGTTCCCGTCCCACCCCCTATATCATATCTTGAAACCAACTCCTGACGACCACTGGTGCCCGAGCTATGAATTTCCGGTCAGACAGACAAACACATACACACACACACACACACACACAACCGCTTAGCCGATATATATAGTAGGATTATTATATATATTTACCAGATTAGTCCCCCGTCAACCGCCGGGACCTTCCTTTCCTGCGCAAGCTTTCTATCCTCCGCTATGGTCCCTTCCTCCTGTGACACCAACACCTCCTGGAAGTGACGCGTATGCAACACAATGGTGTTTCATACAGTAGAAGGGACACAATCATGATATGACGGTAGATTTTTCGCTTCCCTTCCTCATCCTCCCTTCCTCTCTCCACTGCCCTCCAGCTGCCACTGCAGCACCATGTGGAATGAACGGAAGTGTGCTAAGCAGGTGTTTATATAGCCCTAAGAGTGTTATCACAACTATCCTGCTACAAAACATTGATATCTCAAATCCTGTAAGCTACCCGATTTGTTAGCGGTTTGTTTATCCCATGAGCTTCCTTCTCACTCACTTCATTTTGCGGACGGACACACATACATACATACATACATACATACATACATACATACATACATACATACATACATACATACATACATACATACATACATACATACATACATACAGTACTCGCCGTTTGAAATCGAAAATTCACGCGAATAACGCGAATCCTCGTTAATTTCGTGAATTCGTTATAACTCGGGTCAGAGTGAAGTATTCCAGAAACGGAAAACACCGTTGAACTCAGCTCTTCAAGCGCTACAAGATGGTGCTAAAATATTTTCAGAAAGCTTGATTTCGGAATGCGCCATGCACTCGATTTCATCTCAAAAAGTAGTTGCTCGCATGTGATGTGTATATAATCCCGCTTATGCGGGCTAACCGCTACACACAAAGAAGGGCCTCAAAACTTACCCCAGAATGCGCCACGTACTCAATCTCATCCACTACATTGTGAGATTAGATGAATGTTATTTTCCGAATTCTTAGATCTTCATTTCGTTTTTCAAGCGCTTACTGGCTTTACGTGTTCCCTCTGCTCTCAATATCCCATCCTCTGTATATCAAGTGGAATCTTTGAACAGTTCTCAGCAGGCATAGTGGGCCTATTATGTGACATTTTCCATTTTCAGAGGAGATGTTTTGCAGAAAGCTGTGAAGATAGCGAACAATTTCCTTCACTGTCGTAGACTACGGTCACTTGTCTGTAAGGATTATATGGAAACCTTGGTCGCAGGTGAGCGTTTCTTCCGTGGTGTGACCCCAAACATCACCCCTTGTCATGCCTTTGCCCCCTATTACGTGACAAGTCCCATTTTTAGAGGAATGTTTTGTAGAAAGCTGTAAAGGAAGCGAAGAATTTCCTTCACTGTCGTAGACTATGGTCACTTGTCTGTAGGAATTATGTGGAAAACTCGGTCGCAAGTAAGCGTTCCTTCCGTGGTGTGGCCCCAAACATGCCTCCTCGTCATGCCCTTGTGGAATGTTCAGATTTTTTGCATTTCCAGATGAACTCGCAGACCTGAAATGTGCCCCGTTAGCTTCCCCGTGAAAAATGCTATCGAATGATATGCATTACTTCCCCAGTTGAAACTTTGGTTTTTCACCGTTTTCATCATCCTACTTACTATAAAGCGCTTCGTCTGTCGTCTGTCGTCTGTCGTTCTGTATGTCTGTCACGAAATTCCCTAGCTCCTCGGGATCCACCTGGAGGGACCGGGTCAAGTGTGGGATGGGTGGGCAAGGGTCTCACGTAATACAAAACACACATCAGCTAAGCGGAGCCCCGCCCACAGAGGGCGTGGCGTGCGGCGGGTTCCTCCTGAAGTGCCCACACATTCGCCGCGGAAGAACCGCTCCCACTGAATTGAACTGGTGTGGCCGACATTGAGCTCGTATTCCTTGTCCTTCACCTTGCCCATGTCGCGCAGCCAGAAATAGGGCAGTGCGAACACCGTGGACTCAGGAAAGTTACAGTTCTCGAAAAAGGAATCCTTTCGGGCATGAACGTAGACCCTGGTCTCGTTCGATGGTCCAGTGCGGCACGCTCGGCCCAAATAACCCCAAATGACGAAGTTTCAGCAGATTTGGTGAAAACAGCTGTGGCGCCAAATTGGCGCCAAACGGCGCCAAATGGCGCCAAATGACACCAGCATCAAAAATGAATGTCATATTCGTAATCAGGGCATCGAATTACCCCAATAGACAAAGTTTCGACGAAAAATGAAACTTTGAGATTTTGGGGCAGTAATCGTGGGATATAGGGGAACCAGTTGGCGCCGCACGCATTGCGCGCGCAACACAGATCTGCTGCGAACTTTGATGGTGCGACGAAAATTTTCAAATTTGGCTTGATACACTACGAATATCTGAATCCTCAGCTAAATTCAATCCGCTCCATCATCGACGGCTTTCAACCTTTTTTTCTTCGTCAACCATTATCCTCTTTTTCCCGGTCTCCGGACTGCTTCCGGACAATAAATCTCGTGGCAAACTCCGCCTACTTCGGTGCGTGCCCCGCCCACCAATAGCATTTGGCCCCCTTCCTTTCGCCGACCTCTACCCCTTTTTCACCGGTCTCTGGGACCTCTTGGAACCAAATTACGACACTTTTGGCAAACTCCGCCCACTTAGGTGCGTGCTCCGCCCACTAATAGCAGTTGACCTCCTTTCCTTTGCCGCCTCTACTCCCTTTTTCCCAGCCTCCGGGACTTCTTGGAGCCGAGTTATGAATTTTCGTCGCAAACTCCGCCCACTTTGGTCAAGCCCCGCCCACCATTGACAGCTGGCCTCCACTCCTCCATACACCTCTATCCACCTTTTTCCGGCTCTTTAAGACTTCCCCGACCCGAATTATGAGGGCTTGTAGAAAATGCTGTACACTTCAGAGCGCGCCCCGCCCATTCTGGGCGGGCCTCCGCCCACGTCATGTATGCAGGAAACACCTTAGACATTGCTCCCTTACACCAAATTGTTTTCTGCTCTGTAGGCTTTCTCCCAACCGAGTTATGAAATTTTTCATAAAGCACTGCTTTTTTGGAGAACGCCCCGCCCACCGGGGTGGGTCTCCCTAATTCGATGTGACTTACCAATGCACACCTTTACCCACTTTTTGGCCCAGTTTCGAGGTCGTTTTGTCACTGAAATCGAAATCTTGGTCTTCGGTACAATTCATTTCGACGCACGCCACGCCCTCTGTGGGCGGGGCTCCGCTTAGCTGATGTGTGTTTTGTATTACGTGAGACCCTGCCCACCCATCCCACACTTGACCCGGTCCCTCCAGGTGGATCCCGAGGAGCTAGGGAATTTCGTGACAGACATACAGAACGACACACGACACACGACAGACGAAGCGCTTTATAGTAAGTAGGATGCTGAAAACGGTGAAAACCAAAGTTTCAACTGGGGAAGTAATGCATATCATTCGATAGCATTTTTCACGGGGAAGCTAACGGGGCACATTTCAGGTCTGCGAGTTCATCTGGAAATGCAAAAAATCTGAACATTCCACAAGGGCATGACGAGGAGGCATGTTTGGGGCCACACCACGGAAGGAACGCTCACTTGCGACCGAGTTTTCCACATAATTCCTACAGACAAGTGACCATAGTCTACGACAGTGAAGGAAATTCTTCGCTTCCTTTACAGCTTTCTACAAAACATTCCTCTAAAAATGGGACTTGTCACGTAATAGGGGGCAAAGGCATGACAAGGGGTGATGTTTGGGGTCACACCACGGAAGAAACGCTCACCTGCGACCAAGGTTTCCATATCGATTACAGAGTTTGCGAGAACCCTTCGTTATGCAAGCAGTCCACGCCATAAATGAAACAAACCACGGTGAGTGCGCAAAAATTGCACTATCCGACGAAATTATTTTCACTCCTTTTTTGGCATTCAGAGAGCCATTTAGCGGAAATGGACTACAGTTCTGTAATCCACGCACATCCCTCTACATCATGCAAAAAACCGTTTTGAGAAAGCGCGGGTACACCTGAAAGACCTGAGTTCAACGGTGTTTTCCGTTTCTGGAATACTTCACTCTGACCCGAGTTATAACGAATTCACGAAATTAACGAGGATTCGCGTTATTCGCGTGAATTTTCGATTTCAAACGGCGAGTACTGTACATACATACATACATACATACATACATACATACATACATACATACATACATACATACATACACATACATACATACATACATACATACATACATACATACATACATACATACACACATACAGACATACAAACCGACACACAAAGTTAGCGCTTTATAAAATAGAAGGATTATAATATCCCTACTATATATAAAGCGCTAAGTCTGTCTGTCTGTCTGTGTGTGCGTGTGTGTGTCACGAAATTCATAGCACGCGTCGCAGCAGTCGTTAGGAGCTGATTTTTTGATATGATATAGGGGTGGGACGGGAACATATTTGGTGGGGTCACAAAGTGATAACGACTGATAAGAGCAGATAAGAGGCGCTGAAACACAAATTTCACGAAATTCATAGTGCGCTTCGCAGCAGTCGTCAGGAGCTGATTTTGGGCATGATATAGGGGGTGGGACGGGAACATATTTGGTGGGGGTCAAAAAGTGATAACGAGAGGACTGATAGGAACGATATGCGTACGAACGTAGAGAGCACTTGAAATAGAAAATAGAGAGCAGATTGTAGATAATGCCTTTCATTTCAATATCATTTCATCAGCGTTGTAATTGTAAACTCAAACACCTTTCGACCGCTACACCTTCTAGAGTTCTTGAGGATGAATGGGATGCTCGAATAAATATGATAATGAATACTAGGCATTCCGTTTTGAGATATTCGACCGCTAAATTACCTCGATACTCGACGCATAGTGGTTGTTTACATCATCATATATATATATATATATATATATATATATATATATATATATATATATATATATATATATATATATATATATATATATATATATATATATATATATATATATATATATATATATATATATATATATATATATATATATAATATATATATATATATATATATATAAATATATCACATCGAGCTGACATAGCCCCACCCGGTGGAGGGGCTGCGTCTCAACCGGTGCATTATACACTGCGTTTCATAAATATAGGTCCACCCTAAATTTTTGCTATTCCAAAGTTGCTGTGCATTTTTGGAAAATGCCGCTATTACCAATAGTTTCCCCATAACGAAAAACCTTGATACTTGATTTCTGGAGAAATCTCGATTCAGAATTATTAAAATATCTTCCTTAGAACGTATTTTCACCGTTTCGCAAATATGACTACACATCACTTGTCGAGAGATTTTATTATAACAAAAAAACGTCACAAATTTTCAATAATGGGATGGTCCTCCATTAATCATAAGGAACACAATAATACGTTTTGGAATGCTGGTAACCAAATTAGCTATTACAGTAGGATCGAAATTTGTCTGTGCGCTGATGATCGACGTTTTCAGCTCTTCGGCTGTTCCATTTTGCTTTACTTTGCTGTGGAACTTTATAACAATTAAGGCCTTATGATTCTCTATTGGAATCTGATTCAGATAACATGTGGCCACCAGATAACTGCCACATTTTTTCCTGCATTCCATCTGGCGTGAAGGACCGGCATGGACAGCCGCGTTATCGTGCGTAAAAATCAAGGTTCGAGGGGCTGTTGTCGAAAAAATGGTAAAAGTCGCTTCAGAAGAACTTCACGATACCCTATGGAATCCTTGTGAAAGGAAACAAATACGAGCTCTAGCCGCTCAGTCGTTCAAAGGTGCCTCAAACCATAAGGGATTCTCCGCCAAAATTACCTTACATTCAAAACCATCTGCGATTTTCACGGAACCCTCCTGTACCCTCTTTTTATCAGATCCACCTAGAATAAACTTTTTCACGTCGATCTCAGACCACCTGTAGCACGAAACAAGGAGGTAGAGTCCAAGATCGCGAAGGGTCTTAACAGCCACACCTTCGTTCATTAAGTTGAGCCCTTTTCCACGGAGAAATGGAGACGTGCGATCTTGTAGCGCTCAAATAATCTTGGAACGCTCTTCATCAATCCGCTGAAGATGTTGCTTGCTCTGACGCTTACTCACACACGGTGGTTTTGCTCACGGAAGGCCGCATTTCAGCACGACTTTGTTCGGACTCCTTGTACAATTCGAGAGAAGACGCCCAATTCCTCCTAAATTTTGAAGGAAACGCAGTCTTTATTTACCTAAGCGACTCTTCTCTCCGCACTGACCAGGATTTTCGCACATAGTCGCTTATGCAGTATGAGCCGGCCGACATGGGAGGAAATTCTGCTCCTCAGCCATCCCACTTCAGTAAGTGCTCTGGCTTGAGCTTGTTACTGGGAAGAGAGGCGAGTAACACGAGGTATGGTAAACTCGATGTCGACTGAGCTCACATATTTCCCCGCTTCCCTGATTCCCTTCACGGATCGTGAGAAATGGAAACTTTTTATGAGTGGCCCGATATTCATGAAACGGTGAAAATTCGTTCTGAAAAAGTTAATTGGGTTACTTGAGGGGGGAACTTTGTCAGAAAAACACTATGAAGGTTTTCCGTGATGAGGAATCTAACGGTGATAGCAGCATTTCCAAAAAATGCACAGCAACTTTGGGGTAGCAAAAATTTAGGGTGGACCTATAATTATGAAACGCAGTGTATGATTTCCCAACTCCGCGCACATGTTCGCCAATCTCGGAGCAGGCGTCGACGGACGAAAAGGGAAACGCACTCACTGCCGAGACTCAGAGGATTCGTCCCTGGCGACGCGAAAAATCGACGGCACTGATCTTTCCGCATGGTCGCGTCACTGGAATCATCGAAAATTGATGGGTCCTGCGATGAAATCTTAAACGGCCTCTTGCTGAATGTTGGGGATGAAGATATGTCCTCGGGGATGTGTTCCCAAGGATGGGAACATCTCCCCCAGTGAGATATATCCCCGCAGTTGCGATGAGGTCTGACAGATCCCTCACGTAACTCGGGCGGTTTGCTGACCCACCCGGCCCCAGGAAATGAGTTTCTTGCTTATTTACTAACCTACAGGGAGAACAATTAGCTGAACTGTGTGATCATGAGCGTAGCATTGCGACACAAGAATACCGTGGACCAACTTCCAAGTTTTGTTATGGTTTGTTCTCGCTCTTATCTTCCCCAACATCATGATTTTCGATATCAAAAAACGTGGGGACAGAACGATGGACGTGGTACCCCGTAAGCGTATGTAGGAGTGAGCGGGAATAATTAATCAACAGTATTACTCGACACGAGTGCCGTACCGTGTGCCAGCTGTGCTCTGTTTTATGTGAAAACTGTTGTACCACTCAAGCTTCGCGGATCTGTAGAATGGAACTTCTCCGAAGAAAAAAAACAAAGTGTTGCCCGAGATGGAGTTGAGACTCAGCGGCAAGCCAAGTGGTTTCCACGAGTAGTTTAGTCCTCAGCATCAATCCAGACACCAGCGGAGTACCATCCATGCGTGAACGTCATTCCCTTCTCGCCTAGCTGCGTCTCAACCCTCCACCATGCCTCGACGTCATCCTTTCGACACTGATCTTTCTTAACAAGTACACTTTACATTTTTGGAAAACAATCTACACATCTCACGATCTTGCCGAGAGAAAAGAACATAATTCTTGAATGTACCATCTCTAGGGCACCGATGCTAGCATATCGCGTTGTGCCTCGAAATGCTGCCTTCTCTCTCATATATCGTAGATCTTTTTCGTCTGTTCTGGAAACAACAAAAGAGTGATTTTGCAAGTTCTTGTGGATAATGCTCAGTTGAATTGTTGAATAATTTTCCTCCGCAGCTCGACGGACGATACAGTCCATATCCGAGAGACAGGGTGGACGGGGCTATACACGTGATTGCGGACTACATAAACTTGATTGACGTCGCAGCGATCAGCTGATTTAGATTTGTTGGTTTTTACTACTATACTATTTGGATCTTCTGCTGCATTGTGTTATTCTCTGGCACTACTTTACTTCTCTGGCACTACTTTACTTGGAGCACTGTTTTGCACTAACAATGTTTTCTATTGTTTCCTTTCTGA